>DWHO01001486.1:0-15332 GCA_018247575.1 Eurytides lysithous rurik
CGATCCGATGAAGCTTTACACAGCCGCATAGGCTAAAAGCGTCAACGTCAGTTAAGATAAGATAAGATAAGATAAGGCTTTGAAATAGAACATGAAGCTAACTCATAGACATAAGATTCATAGCATTTGGTTGAGCCAATCTAGAGTTATAATGCTAAAAATCAATACGCAAAGATACACTAATAAGTTTGCTCTGCGAATTAATCTAACTTAAATTAAAAATGAGATATATAAAATGTTAACGTAAGATTATTATCAAAATTAAAATACTGGCCTTTAGGAATACTACCATCATATGCAGGATACCTATATAGGCGTTAAAATGGGTTATAGCCGATCCTATTGCCGTTAAAATATATGCAACAAAAAATATCCTTATTAGTATCTTAAATATATATTTTTAGAGAAAGACCTTTTTTTACCATATTTTACACGATTGTAGTTCATGATTGTCTGGCCTGCAAATGAATGAATTTATTTATGTTAAATATTCAATATTATTCTAATTATATAAATAGTTAGGCAGCAAACGGTACAACTAGCTGTTTAAGTTATTTAAAAAAAAAAACAAAGAAAAGTTAATAATTTCGTGAAAAATGTTTATATTAGACTTGCCATAAACTGTCAGTTCTCCTTGGACGTGAATAGAATGTAAGAAAACATCAATTTTTTCCCAGATGTTAAGGGATCAGTTAGTTTGGTATATTTGTGTCGTAAGTTTCTAAGTTACTTTTATTATGACTGATGCCTGTTAGAAACTGAAAAGTTAGGTTATAATTAATTAACAACAAAAAAGTTGATTAATAAACGATCACTGAATTTTGTTTCATCAAACAACATTAACGTATCTCCCTTTTTCATAAAGTATTCTATCTACCCTGTATGTCGTATCTCTCCCTTCATGTCTTTAGTGTCTCCCTTGGTCAGTTTTAAAATAAAATAATTAAATAAACCGGCTACTTTTCGGAAACGAGTGTTTCGATAAAAATACTTTTATCATATTAATAATCTATTATTTTTGTTATGCCGCCTCTCCTAATAACTAAGTACATCTTGACTAAAATGACCCTCTAAATCTAGCAAATATAAGCAAAGGTTTTCTCGCAAATTTGGTTTAACCAAATAGTAAATTGGTACAAAAGTGATTTCAAAGCAAATATGAAAAAACATAGATAGTCATATATTTTTAGTACATAAGGAATAAAGGATTATTGGTGGTCTCCAAAGGATTGTTCTTTATTTATTATAGTTCTATTTTCTTGACTATATTAGATAAAATATTAGTCCTTACGCTCAGGAATAATAAATATCACGTCAATATACAGTTGCTTTTTTGCTGATGTTTTCACTTTCGATCTGTGAATAAATCTCAATCTTTGTTAATATGTATAGATAGAATATACACACATGTGAGATTTTTAGAATGCTTAGTTTTTTGGTATCAATTTTATATATGATAAAGGGGTTAGGTTACTTATTATTTTAAAAGAATTATACGTTTAGATAATTTTTGCTTCTTAGATTTGTGATCATCAATTCGCATGTTTTCATTAATGCTCGATTATGAGATTATTATATATTTATAGACACTTATGATTTTTTCTATTTACGTGAATATTGCACATTATGATTCCATTTTATTTCAGGATAATAATAATAATACAAGGTGATTATAAAAGTCATTTATAAAAAATAGCAGTCAAGGCTTTATAGCAATAAAATATGTATCTCATAAAACACATTTAATTTTGATAATTCATATAAGTAATACATTGAACTTTAATTAATTGCGCTTAATTACTTCGTCAAAGACCTGTAACAAAGAAATGTAGATTAAATACGTAAATACTTTAATTTAAAAATCAGCTGAATTTTGTAACAGTAACGAAAAATAAATCTTTGGTAAAGACTGAGACGGTAGTAGGATTATTTACAAGATTAATTCAATCGATTTTATTATTATCATACGCTGCACTTTCAAGATAGGAAGGAGTACATCATAAAACTCTTAAAAATCAGCTAGGAAATGTACATAAGTACATGATTGAGGAAATATTGTAAATGAAATAAGCCGTACATAGCCACGACTGATCTATAGTTTAGTATATACTAGACTATAGATGTTTAGGTCAAACATTTTCTAAAAAAAGTTAGTCAAACGCATATGACACTTAGATTTACTTTTACTAGATGAAAGATATCACCATGTGCTCATCAAATAAAAATCATCATAGCTTCGCTATCATAAAATTAAGTTATATTGAGGACAAACTGATGACGTTGGCTGACGTCTAGGAAAGACTTGGCAAAGCTTCAGTTGTCAATGTAAGAAAGAAGTATTTTCCCTCTTTCGATGGTATTCGAGGTAGCTCCACACTCTTAAAGTTTGGCAAAGCAGTTGCGATCCAACGTTTGTTATAAGTGTTTTGTCGTGACGATGATTAATGTCGCCTTCTAAACTAATCTAGAGGAATATACACGTAAATATTACTTATATCCTTACGTACTTATTTGCCACCTTGACCTCCTGCCTGGCCATTGCCTTGTCCGCCACCTTGTGCCCCACCTTGACCACCAGCACTCATTCCGATATCGAAACCACCTTTGAAACAGATCCACAATTTATAAAGCTTATACTACGGAGAGTTATTCTACCGTCAAACAGTGATGTGATAGCACTTTAGCGTTCCACTTTGAAGAGCAATGGCTAAAATTCGATGACAAATGTATCGAAGATCTGGAAAAACATATAGTACGGGCACTGAATTTCTACACATTAATGTATGGCGCATGTACATGGTGTTTAAAAAGAGTTCAGCAAAGCAAAGAACAGAGGATTGAAATTACTTTTGTGTGGCGTCAACGTATATTGCTTAGAGCTTCATCAAACATGGCCATAAGTACAAAAAGATTAAAAATAGTAGAGCTATCTATCAAGCATTTCGTGTAAACAACAATTTTCCGGGGCTCATAGTATCCACCGATTACAGCGAGTAATAAATATTCTACTTGGGAGATATTACGGGTATAGTGCAGAAGCGTTTCTGCAGATATGCAGTAGGTGCGCATACTCCTACTTTTATTCTTAAAGCTCTCACTAAAGACTCACAGCCGATATAATCGGAGAAATATTATAAATTGACCTGATAGTAAAGAAGCAGGGGCTAAATGGCGTCGCCTAATAGTAGGGTTTTTTATACCCATCCGACGCGTGGCTTATCTTATTTATAAGACAATGGAATCATCAGTCTAACGAGCCAGCTTAACCAAGAAAGACATAACAACAAATATACATACGGGTAGGTACATCAATTGAGTTTTTGCTACAAAACAAACTATCTAAAACTCTACACAAAAGTGTAAGAGCAAAAATGGATTAAGGTATATAAATGAATATAACACAATATAATAAGAATCATCAAAATCGGTACACCCAGTAAAAAGTTATGAGGTAACACACATAAAAAAATACAGTTGAATTGAGAACCTCCTTTTTTTAAGTCTTACCGACGGTCGGTCGGCTTGAATTCATAGACATTACTTTTTATTGGTCTCAAGATGCCCAAACCTAAAGATTTGTAAAAATGCTATAAGTTTTATATTTACCACCACAACGGGATGCACGGTACATACTTATTAAGCTTATCTTGTATAAAGAAAAAAGTTTACCACCAAAACCTCCGCTGCCACCCATACCGCCACCTGAAAACGTAAAGAAGACTAAAAGAACGTAAAATGCATACTTTCATCCTATATCTCAGTTTCGATGTAGCTTCATTTTACGTTCAGAAGATAACATTTAAAAACGTTATAAACGAGATATCGAATCGAAACGAGATATATATTCCATATAATGCAATTGTATTAAAACGCGGGTATTCAAGTATGTTTTTGTAAAGAAGAAAAATAAGAATGTTTTTAAAAAACATAACAGATATTTAAAACTTTGAATAAATTATATGTTTTTATATTTGTGCTGCAACATAACATTCTATGAAATACATCAAATAACATACCTCCTTGGCCACCACCACCTTGTTGATAAGACTGAAAAGATTTTTTTTAAGTTAAATATTAATTTTTTTCTAAATGCATGGGGAACGACGGCGTTTTCATTATTTAAGGAGCCGGAATAAGAAAAAACGTTTAAAAGTAGCGTCTTCTCGTTGTATTTGGTAAGTAAAATTTAAAAGCTTACTTTTATCATTTATATATTATTATAACCAAAATATATTCCCATACCTTGGTGTTTTGTTAGGTGAGGCTTTTTTTACGCAGATTTTAAACATACTAGCATACTTTCCCCTGTTATTATTTAAATTTAAGCTTATCTGATGAAATAAGCTCAGGTGACAACTTTCCTAATAAAAATAAATAGGTTATTTGCTATCTTAAAATGTTCCCAATATAAAATGTACCTAAATAAATAAAAATAAAAACGTCTACGCCTTTTATTTATGTATTTATTTCGCTTTTATTTCCATTTGTATGGATGGCCTCCTGGGATCTTCTTACACCAGAAAAATATAAAAAAGAGAAGCCGCGGAATAAATTAACTTACCCCACCAATAAGCATCACAACCATAGCCATAAAGAATACTGCCTTGAACATTTTCGTCTGAAATTAATTTTCATATATTAATATTATTGTCTGATTTAGTTCTTATTATTTTTTGTTGTATTTCCTAAAATTTTAAATTGAATAATTTTAAACTAATACTTAACACTTACAATTTATTATATTATTCTTACGTATTATATTATAAACTATTAGCTGTTCTGACTAGTTTCACCGGGCCCTATTTCTTAAAGTGCACTATATTTTTTTCTTAAGCAAAATAACCATATATGGCTCACTGATAATACGGAATCCTAGTAGTTTTTTTTTAAATTGGCCCAGTTGTTCTACAAATAAAAATACAAATATTTTCGCTTTTAACGAAAAAAATATTTTATAACTTACTGCTTTTATCAGGTAGATGAAAAGACCACTTGTCCTGTCGCTACAGAATTCTGAAATTATAGTGTCTGTGACAATCCACGTTTATATAGTTCCTGCATCGCCGATGATTTTATCTTAACGTAATGATAATGTTCAAATAATCACCTGGTGCCAATCTTTTCGCTGTAATTGCGAATAACAACTGCATCCTGTTTATTTTGAGGATGCCTGTCATTTACACTATAATTTTTATACACAGCGCATTTATTATAATTAAATGATTTAATGAGAGTCGAGCTGTAGTGTGAACTTGAGATACTAAGAATCTGGGATTCGTACCTGCATAATAATATCCTCCTAACCAAGTTTCGGCCACGGGAGACAATCTATACGACATCGACCGAATGCAGAGGAGTCATTATAATTCGTTAGGAGATACGATGAGGAGACAAACTTTAACCCAAACTCTTTTTGCCATCCTCTTTCCATGGGACAAAACTCGACGAGACCAGTTATAGATTAAAGCCTAAATGATTTTCATAGAACGAGTAACGACAACTCCAATTCACCGAGCGAGGCGTCGGCAAGTATCCAGGACAGACTCTTTATATGTTCATCCGACACTTGAATCACCTGACTTGATACGTAACCGACGATCGGCCTGCAATGTTACTTTTAACGGCCACGAAGCTGCTCCTGCTGCTAAATGGGCTGGCTCGAACCGGATAATTACCACGACCCCAGAGAAAATCGGCGTAAAGTGGAAGCGTTTTTACTTCCGCGTTTCATCCGGTAAGTGAGCTGGCTGGTGGCTCAGCCCCCTGTCTCCCTTTTCTCCCTATCTCCCTCCCCTTTCTCTCTCTCCCCCTCTCCTTTCGGTTCGTGTGCGGTATTTAAGTAATGAACCTGTAATTGCGGATTTAACTTTATTTACAACTATAGGTGACGAAGATATATCCATGAAAACTTATGTCTGAGAAACGAAGAAAGAAAAGGGCGTGAAATCAAATAATTATCGGATAATCATTTAAGTCTCCGTTTACAGGTTTTTTCCTTAAATATATAGTGTAGATAGTGATATTCATTCATTTACTATTTCAAGACCAATTAGGCGTATTATATTATAAAATAATTTTAAAGTGTTTTGTTATTATAGAAACTACCCTTTTTGCAATCTTATTTGAGAAAATACAAAGTTGTAAACACAACGCACTAAATCATCAGACGTTTAACTTGTTATATCAATGGTATCACTGATGATCGATGATGAGTGACAAGTATTCATTTGAATTTATTTTATATCTTTTTTCCTTTGTCATTTTTTCGAGATGGCATAAAGTATTTTCATGCACTCTTCGCCCGTTAATAATATTAGTAAGCATGTCTTATATATCGCTAACATTTCGGAGGAGTTAGGGAGCGAGAGGGAGAGGGACGGAGGAAGGGAGAGGATGGATGCAGAGATAGGGAAGAGAATTCCTTCCTCACTCAGCGGACAAAAAGCGGAAGCAAAAACACTGCCACTTCACGCCGATTTTCTGTGTGTTCGATTTTCTGTCGGTCGTGGTACTTGTCCAGTTTGGTTCGGTCCATTTAGCAGCGGGAGTAGCTGCGTGGTTTCACCACTGTAATAAGATTATTTACTTTATAAGGTAGTGTTAAGAGTAATGTTTTTTTTGCTTACACTGCCGACAGCCTAAAACACAAATTTAGACAAGTCAGTTTTCCCAAAAATATAAAAATCTCATGCGAAGTAATTAAAACATTATTGTGGTTAGGTACTAAGATAAAGTGATAAAATGATATACAGACGTGAAACATTGCGTACATAGACAATGACACAATATTTATGAATCATTTATAATTATACAATTACTAAGAATAGTGAACAAACAAGTTGTAATTAATTATGTTTTTTAAGACAAGCAATTCTGGTGAAAGCAAACGATACGTATGCCTATAATATCACAATGCTACCCAGTTCAAAAATTAACTGACATTTATACACCCAACATAGAGTTGTAAAATAATTGCCCTGCAAACCGGTCCACAATAATCCTCGCACATACATATCTAACTTGCAGTTATTGTGATCGGAACGTTACTTGCATTCTGAACACAATAACTACCATTAAGTGCAAACTGAATACAGAAAATAACTCTAGTAACTCTGCAAAAGGGTTCTATCATCTCTTTTTATGAAAATGAAATGATGAGATAGCTATCTTTATTAGCAAAAATTGCGTTTTCGGCTCAATTTGACTGCTTTAAACTCGTCACTCAGACTATAAGACCATACACAGAAGTGCTTACATTTTACTGGTTGCCAAATAGCTTCTACTGAAGAGATTCTTCCCTAGGCCTCTGTAAAAGCTAAAAAAAAAAGATTAGTAAATATTATTGATGATTCTGTCGTTAAATTTAGGCGATACTGACCAAATTGTTATAAATCAAATGTCTTAATCCTTGACAATGCAATTCATTCTATAGTTATAACTCTATATTTTTTTAAATAAGATTAAAATTTCTAGGGTGATTAAAAACTATTCTTTTTTAAGTTTTCAAATAAAATTATTCTTATATTAAATCCGTTATATATATTAAGATAGAGTCACTGTCAAAACGCTTATTTTGCGAAACGTAACATAATATTGACAAACTGAAAGCTGTCAAAATTATGAAGTCAGATGGGACGTCGATAGTTTAATTGTATTCTTAATTTTCAAATTAGAAAATGTATTGTGTTGAAATTAGATAAAAATCCATGATGGACGAACACGATTTTTTTAGACAGACTGTTCAACATCTCGCGCGTTGCTTATCCTGCTTAAATCCGACACCATGGGAAAAGGTCGGTATTACAACATTAGTAATTGTATTTACTGCTTAATTGAATGATGAAATGATTTCGTTTCGTGGAATTTGCAAATAGGTGATCTTTATTAATCACAGAAAGTGAACAGTTATTAATGAATGCATATAACTTTTTTTTAAATGTATGCATCTTGTTTTGTTTAATTATGATCTCATCTTATGACATAAGTCATTGGCAATATATTTGTAAGTGAACAAAACACTTGTTTTTTCTCCGTTGCATGTTTTAACTTAAATATTTTAGAAATATAAATAAAATAGGTAGGTATTTTTTACAATACCAGACCTAATTAATAAATAATGTATCGGACACAAATATTTAAAAAAGGGGAATATATCCATTTTAAGTTACATTTAATTGAAGGTGGTTATGGTGACAAAAACTACTTTAAATTTTGGGATTTTTTTTTAGAATTTATGTAATTTTTTACATAAAAATAAATAAAAACATTGTGATGGTTATACTATGTCTAAATATTTGACATTGCTGTCTTATTCTTGCTTTACAAGATTTTGTCATCAAGTCATTGAACTTAAGAAACAATCATTTAAATATATTTTTTTATTCATTGGTTTATATTTAGTTTTTAGTTAATGCCGCTTTAGGAACTTATATATATTAATATATTTAATTTTAAAAAGAAAAAAAATATTTATAATATGAATTACTTAGAATTTTGTGTATTGTACTCAATACCATTATGTGTTATTTTACTGTACTGAGGATACAAATTAGTTAATTTGCAATTAATACTAAAGAGCGAGTTATTTTATTAGAGATGCTGCGAATATTCGGCTACTATTCGGTATTGAACCTATTCAGCCACTTTTTTTATATTCGGCACTAGGCCGAATAGCATACAGTATTCGGCCAAATACCGAATACCAAGTTATGGTAAAAAAAAACAAACATATGTATAGAGAGACAAACAGAGAGAGTTAGATAAAAAACAATACCTTATTTAGTACTTAAAATCTATCAAAGGAAAATTATGATGAATGAAAACAAGTTTTTCAATGTTTGTTGATTGCAAACGATGGCGCTTTTCTTCATAAATAATACCGGCTTCCGGAAATAGCCTCTCACTATAAACACTACTGCCAGAAGATGATAGATAGATCTTAGCAAATCTTATCAGGTGCATACATTTTTCTGTTTGCTGACCACCTTGTATGGGTCTGCCGTCCGATTTAGGAAAAAGTTTTTAAATAAACATTGATCTTATTTGCCACAGAATTTTTCATTATATTTCACCATCTTTTAGTATATTTTTAATATTGAATGTGTAATTCTTTAAATTATTATTATTTCAATATTTTAGATTACTAGTTCATCAGACTGTTTCTTCAAAGTTTTAAAGCCCTTTTCAATACAGGGATAATGAAAAGGAAATTTTAAAAATAGATGATTATGAGGTTTTGCTATTGGCAGGACATTTGCAGAGTCCGTATCTCCATGTGGACTCTGCAAATGCACTAAAAACTACTACTCCTAGTAGAGCTATATTGTCAGTTATTTTATTGTCAAGAGACATGAATGTACAAGTAATACTGTGTTTTGCTTAAAAGTTGTCAGTGTTATTGTTTTTTTTTTAACATGAAGATGTACAACATCATGTTTCTGGGTTGAGTGCAGATTAGAGGTGGGTCGTTTCAATTCATAAATTTCAAAATACTCAGTAATGAAGGTTTTTTGCTTGCAAATTATCAGGCACATTACTGACTTATCATTATGTCCCAAAAATATTCTAAGAAGCAAGTAATAATATAACACAACTTATATTAATTATTTATTTCAGGTCAACACATTATTTATGTTATGTCCACAAGCAACTTCCTCTCTGCTTATCACATCGCGCAGTCAAGATGCGAGTATTGCCTTAGGATTGTACTTTCTACAAAGTGGTTTACAACACCAGGATAAATTGCTGCCATATTTTCTTAAAGTACTGAAATGTCTTACCAACGCACATTTTGAGGAACCCTTATGTATAGTAAAGTGTGCTGACCGTAAGTAATTAAGAAATAACATAAACAATTAATTTTAAATGTGTGTTCAAAAAAACATAGTACATAAATTACCTTTTTAGGTATTCCAATGGCTGAAAAGTTTAGTTTTTGCCTCAATACTTTACTTTCCGATGTCGCCTCTAAGCAGCCATCCCTTCGTGAGGAAATCATCACGGCGCAAATAGAGTTAATGTCCAACCTCACCAAGATTATCATAAGCTGTCACGAAAGCAAAGATTACACAAATACAGTATCCAAATTGCAATTGTGTAAAAGCACAATACCAACGCTCATTGGTTTGGCCCGTTCTATGGGACGATACGCGACAGTCGACCCTCCATTGCTGTGTCGGCTGTTTCCACAACCGCCCAGTCCGGTTAAAACTAAAGAACCGGAGCCGAATTTCGAATACTCCACATTGGATAAGAAGAGAAAGTTCAATCAATTCCGACCGATAATACCGAGATCGTTATCAGGCAATCTGAATCCGATCAATGAGAATATTATGGAAAATGGTACCGACACGTCTGACAGTACCGGAGGGACGCTTAAAAGGGGATCCCTTCACAGCTACAGCTCCGTACCATATGATCCAACTACTTACTTCTTTCATAAATTTGGTTCAAGCTTTAACCAATTTCCTTACATGCGGTTTTCTGAGTCACCAGAGAAGAGAATCAATGTTCAGTTTTATGTGACCTATTTACAGTCGATTTTGTCTCTCGCTAAGAAGTTGCTAACCAAAGATCTTTTGGCATTCCTTGATGAAGAAGCGGAGGATATTCATGCATCAGGCCAAATACAGGTGAGTTACATTCCTCAGTCAAATTAAAGAAAGTCCTATAGAAGAAAATTTGTTTTCATTATAAAAATATCTTAGTATTGGTACATCAAATCATTGAAATTGAGTTGAGAAGAGAAACATATAATTTAGTGCCAGTATAATATATACTCTCTTGTAAAATTTTGAGCTTGTATTGAATTTGTTTTCAGGTCTTCCCATACAAATCCTTTTCTGAAACACTTAATCTAGTGATGGTGACCTTGCTGAGGGAAATATTACAGCATCAGAAAGATTTGCCAGGCCCATTCACGAAAGATGTACAGGTGAATGAAATTTATGTTCAAAATCTATAATTCGAAACTGTTAATTTGACAAAATGCTCATACCATATATAATAATGATAGCATATCATATAATAATAATAGCAAAGATAAAAAATAAATGTTTTTTTTTAATCACAAAGGCTTCATGCTGTCATGTCAAGCTTTTACCGTTGAATAAGGGAATCACTTGTTCAGAGTCACTCATTAAATGTTGGAGGAACAAGCTCAAACCAATGAATAAACAAAAAAAATATACTGTTTGCAGGAATTTGTCAAATGTCTATTTCTTAGCGGTCAGACAGAACTGCAAAGTCGTCATCACGACGCCTCCGAGAAGGAAGACCGCGAGAGCAATTTTGCAACAGTGAACAAGTTCAAAGTAAATGTTATGGCAAATTCGGCCTGTGTTGATTTGTTGGTGTGGGCTATTGGCGATGAGACAGGTAATTTAATGTAATACAAGCATTATATATAGTACTAATGGTATACAATTATGCTTAAATTACTATTCTATTTTTCTTACAAATTGAATGCGTTATGAGCAATAATACTAACATTATACAACATTTTAGCATTTTACTGTATACCATTATAAGCCAAAATTATTTTTTTTTAATGTTCTATACTGCTTATAGTAAAATGCTCATTTACAAACTTTCTCTTGTTAGATTGACACTAAACAAAAAAAAGATACTGTCTGCATTAAAATTTGGTTCAGCTATTTACGAAATGTATACTATAATATAAGTAAATTACCATCTTTTAGCAATCAACGCTTTAAATTCAGTTTATATGCTATGCAATGTCTATGCAATTATAAGGTAGAGTATACTCTAGTATACTTGCATGGACATTTCTTATTGCTTCATATTGAGTTTTTATTTTATTTTAATACTATGTTCTTGTAATACTTTCCAATATGTTTGCTTTTTTACTATCTTCAATCACATCATTTTTTTTATATTATACTTTGGATGCCGCACTCTTCAGTGTGTGAGTATTATCTTCAATGCCAATGATTTGTTCATAATATTATATATAATTAGAATATGTACCGTGAATGCATACTCAGCTATGAATACATATTATAGTGTCAGTAATGATATCACATTCTATAGACTATATAGACTTAATTATTTAACTATTATACCAATGACTACAAGTGAAAAATGAATGCTATTTAATTCCTATGTTATTTATATATCATATTGTATTATTACTAGAGATGCCACGAATAGTGATTTAGCCTAATACCGAATATTCGGCTATGCACTTGGCCGAAGCGCCGAACATTCGGTAGCCGAATGTTCGACACTTTATGACACACAGGTTATGACTTGTCTTAGTGCGGCAGGTGCTATAGTACATAGAGAAAAATTCTGTAGCAAACGAGATCGATATTTAAAAACTTTTTCCTAAATCGGTTGGCAGACCCATACAAGTGGTGGTCAGCAAACAGAAAAATGTATCCAAACCTGATAAAATTTGCTAAGATCTATCATCTCCTGGCAATAGTGTTTATAGTGAGAGGCTATTTTCGGAAGCCGGTATTATTTATGAAGAAAAGCGCAATCGTTTGCTATCAACAAACGTTGAAAACCTTGTTTTCTTTCATCATAATTTACCTTTGATAGATTTTAAGTACTAAATTAGGTATTGTTTTTTGTATGATAATTAATAATTTGTGATTGAAATAATAAATCTTTTTGAATAATATTAATACATATATTTGTTTGGTTTTTTTTACCATAATTTGGTATTCGGTATTCGGCCGAATATTGTATGCTATTCGGCCTAATACCGAATAGTAAAAAAGTGGCCGAATAGGCCGAATACCGAATAGTAGCCGAATATTCGTGGCATCCCTAGTTCAAAAATCGAGTTGCTAGCCGAATCTCAATAGGAAAAAGACAGTAACAACGTCTCTACACGTTTCAATACGACACTTGGAACGAAAGAACCATTGTCGAGGTGCCGTTGTAGCTCGAGGCGCCGGTCCGTTACTGACCCCTCCGCGTCGGATTTCTCGGTGATCTTAGAGCCAGCCGAGGCCGTCGTGGCTGTTAATGTCTTTTTAATAGAACACTGGCATAAATCGGTGAAGGAGTTTATATAACTTTTTTGCGACGTTCGAAAAAAGGTAATGTTGCACATGATAACACGTAAACCGTGAAAAAGTCGATATAGCTGTGTTCGCAATAATTGAAAATAAAAGTATGCCTCAGCTCAACGTGTATAAAGTAAGTAATACATTTTTCTGAGACAAATTAAAAGAAAATGACAACATAACTGTTGAAACATAATCGCGAGAAGTACGGTTATAAGGAAGAAAAAACAATTCTTACATTTATCTGCAATACTATTGCAGATAAAACAGAAAACAACATCGATGACGATGTGTTAGAAGAAGAGGAATAAAAAATGTCTTAATGCTGTGCAATCATACAAAAACTTGCTGTTGCGTCACACGCAAAACATACCTCATCGCGCATTATGAATCAGAAATGAAATTCGTACAACTGTTATGTTACTCTGACAAAAAAAAATATTTCTCGATACATCATACTGGCTGAATTGTGAGACCGCATTGCTGTATGGCATATTCGAAAAAAAAAAAACACTCTTCGCGCGCTTTATCGAATCCCCAATGGCTGACACGCGTCTATCCGTAAAATAACTACTAATCCGTAAAATATGAAAGCTACTTAGCATTTGATTTGTTAGGATTTTTATTAATTGTACTTTTGTATTTCGCTAATAAGCACTTGATTCTCAAACGAGTGTATAAAAATGCAAATGTTCTCTTAAATGAAATTCCGCGGTGCACATCCGTCGACCGTAGACAAGTATGCTATTTTATTGGCCTTTAAAACACACTATTTCGACCATACATAGGTGAACACAATACAGAGATAATTATGTCAAGAAAATTTCGGTACAAGTATACAATCAAATTATAATTTAAACAGGTGTGGTGTATTAATTATTGATATAAAAAACGCGGAAATGTATTCGTGTCTTATAAACATCGATAAATAATAAATGTATGACTTTTTTGCAAAGCACAGGTTTTAGGTAGGAGTGATGTATGTTAATTCTTCCCGAAAAGTCCGTACTAAACAAAGGAGGGCTTAGGGAAAGAATATTTCCCTAAAAATAATATGCTCAAGTTATATCCATATTACTATCCAATCTAACATTTTGTGAAAAATATCTCGTAAAGTAGTAATTTCGAATCTTACATCCATTGCATCAGTTTTTTTTATAACATCATGTGACGTCATCATCATAAAGTGACGACTTGTAACACAATATTAAATGATCATCATTTAACATCAGGTGTGCCGCTAGCTCGTTTGTCAGCCTTATCTATTAAAAAAAAACTAGATTCCGATAGGATATTAGTTGACGAAACTGGTAATTCGTACACCAGATGATAAGTAACACGCCTGCTTAAAGCAATACCACAGAACACGGTTGGCCCGACGTTGCGCTCTTCACTCAGAGATTTCGGATGTTATCTATGCAAAGCAATTATCTCTCTGCCAGGGAGAAATACAGAAAGGTTTTTCTCCCTGGCAGAGGTTGAGAAAAATTTATTGATTGAGGACACTTGACTTGTAGAGTAACAACTAATCCAGTTTTTTTTTCTTTTACAGGTAATTGATGCACAGATAACAAATGGCTTTTATGAAGCGCTTTCATCGCAAGCGAGAAACGAAGATGGCGGATTGCAGCCGTGTTATCTTCCTTCATTAAATTACGTTACTTACATAAAACTGGTGAATGTAACACGGTTAATACGCGGTCAAATATTGCTATTGGAGTGTTTGGTACTTTCTAATATTGCAATGTTTTAATATATCGTTTTTGTCTTATAATATTACATGACGAAAAAAATATGGTAATTTGACTATATAAAGGATAATTTTATCGCACTTGCAATATAATTAACAAATCTTTTCCATAATTTATGTCACAGACACTTTAATAAAATAGTCATTGTTTGAAACAGCATTCGTACATTTTAAATTAAAAAACAGCAACCCAATAAAGTTCTCTCGTGAAAATTCTATTGACCTTCTAATGTCACGTCAAGATATGTTACATTACTAAAAAGGCTCATTTGGAATTTAAAACTTGACATTATCATCGAGACTAATCTACAAAATAAACGGAGCAAATGCTAGTTTGGTGGTCATCAAATAAGTAGTATAGTTGGTGTAGTAGTTAGTGCTCCTGAATACAAAACCAAAGGTCGTGGGTTCGATACCCACCCAGGACAAAATATTTGTGCGATGAGCAACAGCAGTATGTATATCAGTTGTCTGACTACCATAGTAAAGGCTCTGCCTAGTTTGGGATCAGATGGCAATATGTGAGATGTCCCATGATATTA
>DWHO01001487.1:0-15331 GCA_018247575.1 Eurytides lysithous rurik
ACCAATCCCCCCCCTCTTCTCCCTCCCACTCTCCCGCTTTTCCATCCCTCCTTCCGCAAACTTTCAATGTTGTAATCGCCCACCAACAGGTAAGTCACTTGCTCGTTTGTCAGCCTTCTCCATAAAAAAAATCGATCTAGGTTTGTCTCTAACATTATTAAACTTAAATAAAACGTTAATTTGAAAAATTTTGTGATCTCCAAAGAGGAACTGGAAAGAATCTCCACTATCAAATATAATTTTGCATATTTATGTTCGTTTTAAAATGAAACAAAATTACAACAATGTAACAACACAACATATTTCATTACATCTGGAATTATGAATATATATTATGTAAATGTATTGCAGTCACCCATTCATACTTATTTTTTTTGCCATTCTAAAGTATAATTAAAAAACAATTTAGTTGTGCAAAAGTGATTCACGAAAGTAGATAATAATCCATCTAGTAGTATATCAAACATTTCTACAAAATTGTTTTTACTCATTTTACATTCGAATAGTGAACATGGCGTACAACACAACAAGTAACTTTATTGATTTAAATGTCGAACATCCGCCTAAGGTTTTGTTAAAAATGGGTGAAATAGCGGCAAAGATAGGATATTATAACTTCGAATGGCGTTTCGTAACCCTTGTTTTATTTAACATACAGCCTTTGCTTGTTGTGGAGGCGTTTTTAAAGAAATACAACCAGTCAGTTATTATAATGCGAGGCAAAAATAAGAACGTTCATCGCACACCGTTGTCCCAGTTCGTGGTAATCGGGGAACAGTCATCCGAAATATCCGATACTTTAAAATGGTTGATAAAGTCTCAGTATGACAGGGCTGGAAAATTTATTATAATCTGCTCGACAAAAAGCAATAAACAATGCGATGAGAAGAAAATTTTTCAAACGTTATCAGAAGTGTTCGTTCCCAACGCTATTCTGCTTAAGGCAGACGATGGCTGTCCCCGTCTTTATTCATATCGAATGATACAGCCTGAAAAATGTTCAAATGAAGAACCGTTCGAAATCAATTTAGATGACTGCAATAATAGTTCGTGTCTCAAATCACTGTACCAAGAGCAACTAGGTAATTTTCATCAATGTCCTTTAATTGTATCTACGTTTGAACAGCCTCCATTTATGCTTTTGAATAATTTGACTGAAGATCCAGGTGGAAGTGACGGCGAAGTCTTAACCCTGCTCACGCAAATATTAAATGCCACCTTAGTAATCAAGACCCCATCTGATGGCGCGAAATGGGGAACATTCGATGATTATAATTGGACTGGCTCCTTAGGGGATTTGTACAATGGTCGCGCGTACGCCTCTATGTGTTCTCTTCCACTAACAACCGACTTATATGGGAACTTTCAAATTTCCTTCACATATAACACTCTAGATATTGTATGGACCACCAAATATCCCTCTTTGAAACCAGCATGGGAAAAACTGTTACTTCCTCTCAAAATTTATACAAGATTTACACTGATATTTATGTTTCTCATAATAATATTGCTTAACTCCTTCATGAAAACGAAAACGTGGAGAAATATCAGTAACATCGTCAATGCAGGACCTGTTAAAACGAATCTTTTCTTTTATTCTTGGATAATTTTTTTGGGTATACCGATTTTACGAATGCCGTCTAAAAGAACTTTTATTACTATTGTATATATATGGATTTGGTTCAGTTTCGTCATAAGGTCCTGTTACCAAGCGGCTCTAAGAGATTCATTGAAGCATCAAATGTATGAAGAGAAACTGACAAACATTCAACACGCTATAAAGAAGTACTTCTACGGCGGACCGGAATCATTAAGAAATTACTATTTGGATGATACTGAAATTTCGGACAATTGGATAACTTTGAACTTCTCAAATACTTTTGACATTCTAGACGAAATTTCGAATGGAAGCTCGGACTTCGTACTTGCCCTTAACAAGGAAGTTATAGTCGAATATTTAAAACAATTCAATGGTTCTAGGAAACTGCAAATAATCCCGGAGAAGATCGTTAACAGTCCTTCGGTAATTTATTTTCAGAAGCATTCACCTCTGAGCGAACCGGTTAGTCGTATCTTGAGTATTTTCGTTGAAGGAGGTTTTATAGAACGGATTCATACACAACACTTGGATTATATTAAAAGACGTCTGTCAGATTATTCGACACATCAGTTTGAAGCCATAAATCTTAATTACTTTGCTGGTACTATAGGTTTTCTGATTCTCGGTTGGTTTCTATCTATCATATTTTTTGTTATTGAAACTTACTGTGGAAGGCTTGATGGAAATTAGTAAAAAGTAGTTTTGATAGTGACAAAATATTGTATTTCACCAGTGTATACAGGTCGCACGCAATGGTCATGTCTCCATTTTATTTAATGGTTTTCAAACACATTTATGTAAATCGTACGTATTTTATATATAGCACAAGAACAGAAATGTAACGAACTACCACTTGAAAGGATCACTTTAGAAAATCGTGTTTATGTAATAAAATGCTTTTGTACCACTCTGCCAGATCTCAGAAACTTCAATCATTTCAATCTCTGTGGGTCAGTCAAAAATAAGTAAGCCAACAGCGAACGATGACTCAGCTCAGCTCTAATACGCCATCTTTGCCGGTACTAGCAAGTACTTAGCTGTTATTAAACAGCTTTAGTGTGACATTTTAATCGTTAGGCTATGGCAGCTTAGTGTCCAACCTGAGTTTAGGTCCTATTACTGTCAATTAATTCGGTAATTTATAATCAACAAATTTCAGCGCTGCTTCACCATGTGCTCTAAAGGAATCTTGGGTATCTAAGAAATGGAAGAATAAAAAATATTTTAATTATTATGAATAAAATCTGGTGTGAAAGCCTTCTTTATATCCTAAAATATTGTAAAAGCTTATTTTGTTAAATAACACATATATCCTCTATACAAAGATTTTTTTTCATTTATTTTTATGTTCATAATATAATTTCGAACAAACTTTTAGCGTAATCTTTGGGCTTTTATTTATTTATTTTGATATCCAAATCGATCATTAAAAAAGGGTCGTATCGTCTCGGCATCAAAATAAAAAATATACCAATTTAATCTTTAATAACGTAATCCTTGGCTGGAAATAAAAAGATTAAGTTTCAGGGTTCATTTCGGTAGATTGTTATGAAGTACCCGAATCTCTAATTTTATTAATAACTTGAATTGATAAGCAAAAATTTTTGGTTAAGTAATTATTTTAATATCATTATGGTTTCAACAAAAAGTCGGGTCAAGATAAAAATTTAATTGAAATAATAAATTGTAAGCATTTCGCTGCTTTAAATATTACTTACGAGCTAAAATATATTTTGACAATGATTTAAAGAATATAAATCGTACGTAGCATGTCAGTGACGACAATTGAGAATGTATTTCTTTAACATTATATGGGCAACAGGCACTTGAACAATTTTTTACAATACATATTGTTTTAAAGATAATAAATACTTTGATAACAAATCTCGAAACAAAAATAATTTCTTAACTGTTTACCTGTATACGTTTTTAAATTATATATTATAAAGAACATTATCATCACAACAGAGTTAAGAAACCAAATACTTTATCAGATAAACATTAGAAATATGTCTTAAATTTAGACAGAGATCAGAAATTTATACACTACATTTACGGATATGTATATACTATATTTACGGTGGTACAGCCACAAAATCGACGTAATTTGGAAGTGTTTTGTTTCCGCGTTTCGTCGGGTAAATGAGGTGGACTGAGGCTCATCTCCCTCCCTCCCCTTTCTATCTCTCTCACTCTGCCTACCTCTGCCTCCAATCAACCTCAACCGCCCCCCCCTTATTGACTGGCAATGCATTTGCAAGTGCCATGCGGCGTAATCGCTTACCATCAAATGAGCCGCTTGCTCGTTTGTCAGCCTACTCCATAAAAAATTTACGAAACAAAGTATCTTAAAAAGAGGCAATTAAGCGTATGAATACATAAACATTTTTTTTTAAATTGGAAATATATAGGTTCATATAATGATCGTTTTAAGGTTATATCGTATTATAACACATTATACGGAAATATATACGTTTATAGTGAGCTTACGTTTACAGTATACAGTACCCTCGTATAATTTATTTAATCAGACGCGCCCCATGCCAAACAAGTTGTTAGATGAATGATCCCTTTTCTTCGGAAAGTGGATTACGAAAACTTCGATGATACGTCTCTTTCAATAAACTTTTGAGCCCCGAGTTGCAGTTGAGACGAGGAAGCATCCGATGGTGCGGGAAACAATTTCTTTTAACTAGTCCAAGTGTAGGATTTTTGTCCCTGTACAAAAGTGTTTCCATACACTTGAGTTTAGAAAAGAAAAAAATATGAGACACAAGCATTGATCAATATTAAGTAGGGGCGCTCGACATCCAAAAACTTCAAACAAATTATTACGCTGGTAACATTGACCCTGCAACCTTACTACTTAGCGGCAAAATAATAATAAATTTAACTATATATAAAAACCAACTGTTTAATATATAAAAAGATTACTATTTATTTATGTACAATATTAAATATTTCATCTTTTATTAGCTATTTCCTTTGAGGAACATTCCAAATGGCAATTTCAAGATTTCATTCAAGTAACGATGCAATTTAGGATGCGATGAAACGCTTAATTGCAATGAAGTTCTCGCATTAGTTTTTATATTTACTTATGAAACTTCATTTAAAGACTAGCAATATTTAGGTATTTTGTTATTATCTCAAATTTCTAACATTTTGAATACTTCAGAGACCAATGACCATTACGGCACAGACTGTCGAGTGCCCGTAAAGGATGGAGCCATATAACCGTAATCGAATGCGATCCGTAAAATATGGTAATCCCCCCTATAACACGGTACTCTTATAACGCATTTTCATATTATACGGGAATACTCCTACAACGTGTTTTCATATAACGCGGAACCAATCTACCGTGCTATATGTTTGTAATATTTAATAATATATTATAAAGTATTTTTCTCAATGTTTAACAACATAAGAAAGAGTAAGTAATGTTAATTAGGTATAAGCAACATTTGTCTTTTGCTTTCATTTTAATTCGTTACCCGTAGTACAAAGTAATATCGCAGGAATTTCCTTCGTGTCTGTAATTTCTTGATATCACAAGCTAGAAATCTCGGACAGAAACTACGTAGATGCTTGAAATAAATATGTAGTTTGTGATATAACACAAGCTCTGTCCCGGATAAGGTTTCTTACCCTACCTTGTTACCAGATGTATGCATAAGTTTTTTTCGATTTATCGGAACAATCGCGCCAGGAAAAGTTCACAGCCTATTCATTTGACACAGACGCCATTTTGTTCATGTGACATTAAACGACAAACACATATAAGCTGAGTCCGCCAAAAACTAGCCTCTTTTATATCGTTATGTGATCATGTCGAGTTTCGTGCCTGAAAATAAATATTTTCGGCATGAAAAGAAAAAAGATGTTGAAAGTCATTGTTTGCTGATAGAAACATATGGTGAACATACTCCACAAAAATGCGAAGACGAGGAATTGCAGAAGTGATTGGATGACCCAACTCAAACTAAACTTACGTAAGGTAAGTATTACATGTATCACAAGAAACAATCAGAAGGCGCTTAAGAGCAATGGAAAAGGTCAATAAACTCGATAAATAAGTCCAACATAATATAAATGAACGTCAAATGGAAAATTGCAAAGACACCTGTGAAAAGCTACGTTAAATGCCTAAAAGCCACGATTTTTCCTCCATCTGGTGCTGGCGAAGCTGGTCCGGCAAGAAAACCATGCTCTGTGTCTGGTGGGATAACAGCGGTATTGTGTATTATGAACGCTATCGTCAACAAAATATTAATTTAAACCACACATTAATAGAAAGACGACCGGAATGGGCCAAAAGAAATGGCAAAGTGATTTTGTTACACGTGAACCACCCACCGTTACTAATCCTTTCGCATCCACCGTACTCCTCAGACCTGGCACCGTCCGACTATCACCTTTTCGAATCAATGGGGCACGCACTCGCATAGCGTCACTTCAACAATTTCGAGGAAGTTGGACAATGACTCGAAGAATGATTTGCTGCAAATGACGAGCAATTTTTCTGGCTTAGTTTATGGCATAAATTACATGAAAGATGGGCGAAATGTGTAGAAGCCGATGGCCAATATTAAAAAAAATAATTTCCCTTCAAAATGTTCGCCTCAAAGTTTTTTTTTTGATTGGAAAATAACTTCAGGTATTTTTTCGAAGTAACAGACAAGACCCATTGAAATAACGTACATACGAAAAAGAGAATTCGTATTATCACAAAAAAAAAGAAAGGTTATTGTAAAGCAAATCTAGACAGAAACATTTCTTTGTTTCCCCGTCTTTCAAATCAATCAACCGTTTGCGATAAATGACACATCGCTACATAAACCTCAGCAGTACGTGTGTCACTTTACGTACTAAGTTCAAAAGCAATCGAGATGCCGGGTTTTGATAGTAATCATTCTAATGTTTGATAAAATACTTAAAACATTTTTTCTTCTTCAATCGCATAATTTGTTAATTCTTGAATACCACAACTTACTTTATCATTGTTTAATCGATATTTGTGATATATTAAGTTGTTTTATTTATTCATGTTGTAATTGTAATCTTGCCAGAAAATTTTAAAAGTAGATCTCTAATGCGCCTGCGCTCTCTACATTTCTCCTTTCTACGTCTAACAAATTTATTCAGTGGAGGCAGTTGTGATTGTGGATTCGACGTAGACCTGCGGGAGTTTCGACCTAAGAACTCTACGTAATATTAAGCGACAAACTTTCGTTGCATTCGTTTAATGAAATATAACTTTTAACAGTTTCAAAACAGATTTGATTAATCATTGTGTCTAGTGTTCAGTGTTTAAAATGTGCGCGAAAATAATTTTATATGCGTTGACTTTAATTTTAATGTATGCCGAAGGTAAATTAAAATGAATTTAGTTTTAAACCATTACAAAATTTATATTGTTAACCTGACGATGATAATTATTTTTCAATTGCTTTGTAATGTTTGCAAATAAATATATTTATATGAAACAAAACAATTTTAAAACGATTAAATAGTTAAAATGGATTATATATACACAATTTTGTAAAATAAAACAAAATCGTGTGTTTATAGTAATCAAATATAAAACTGGCCGTTTGTAAATTACATTTTTTTATACTATACGAAGTCACCACATGTTTTGGGAACCTAGCCTACTGTTTTTTTTTTTTATGGTTTACTACTGTAAGTACTGTACTGTAAGTAATTATTGTGGCATAATTATTAATCTATATAGATAGATTTTTACGAGACAAACACTAACGTTGGAGACTTATGAGAATACGATCAACCCGTTCTATTATCACTTTAATATGTTTCTTTATGTCTACCAAATTGATTATGTCCATAATTTAGTCCTGAGGACTAATAAGGGCTGCAATAGGACTGCGAAAAGACTCGTTCTTTTAGACTAAATAATTATGTATGTTTGTTTTCATTAACAAGCGCTGATAATACTAAATTATCGATTTCTGGTCGTTAAACCATTCTTCTGTGTCATTTTTTTATTCAATTTTAACATATGATGTATGTTCTATATGGTTTTTGCGAGTTCAAAATTGCGAATTCTCGACTACTTGGTATGGTGCAGAAACTTCACATAACTCTTTTCTATGGATAGATGGGAATAAATAGGCTAAGTGTTTTAAAAAGATAGTTAATCTTGGCGTGAAATAAGAGAAGAAAATTTATTGATTCGTAAAAGTGTGCAATAAATTCGCTTTTTATATAGTTTGAGACGAAAATAATAAAAATAAACATTTAACATAACACACTGCATTTCCTTTTTTTACAAGTGCAGTTAAAGCCAGTAAAAACTGACATAAAAATGACACGAAAATAACATTAACATTACAAGGTATACGTAGTCCCTATTGTTATTTCAACTACTAGAGTTATCACACATCACATTTACAATAGCCTTAAACTTCTTGATTTAAAAGAAAACACGTACTTCCATATCACCCTATAAAAGGGAGTTATTCTGAACACTTACAGAACCGTGAAAAAATGTCTGCAGCTCGAAGAACCCATTATTACTAAGTAACATGCCCTACAATTAAGCCAGTTTAGTTAGTTTTGCCATTTAAAAACAACGAAACTGAAAAAAAAGGAATAATAATCGATAAAATACCTATTTGTCAATTAATATGATGCTGATCGATAGCACTGATTTTAAATAAATTTATCTTACGATTAGAGCCCATCCGATTAAAAATGTATGCCATTGTCGAACTAAACATTACGGAAATCATCTTAATTGCGAATCCGCGGATAAAGAAAATCATTTAGAGCGTTTAAAGGACACACTAACTTCAATTCAAACGTTTACTTAATTTATGTAATACAAATTAGAATCAATCAAAATAAACTTGTCTTCACTTCAAACAGAACATTGATGGAAGAAACTATTTACTTGTACTTCAAATCAAGATTGGCATTATTGATATACTTTATTTTTGACAAGCTATGAATAATTAGGTATTAAAACGATATTATAATATTGGTTATAATGAATCTTATATAATTACAGTATAAAATTAATCAATTTGAATATCAATAGAATCTATCAAATCAGTTTTTCTACTCACGATTTTTTTGTTGTTAATTTTAGTACTTAATGAATAAAAACTTATTTCTTGGGTTGTATTTAAAGTATCAAAGTTATTTTTGCTAATATAGGAATTAAATTTAAGAAAAGCAATTTCTGTGTAGTTTTTTTGTTCCATGTTGTGTCAGTATGTGAAGTAATATTTTGCTGACGTTGATTTATGGAGAACATTTTCAAAATATTCCAATTGTTATTGAATCATTTTCACCTTAATTTATATAATAACGAAATATAATAATTTTCTAAGCGATAGGATTATTTTACCACTGACTATGAAGTGAGTCTACGGTTAGAACCACTACATAGTCAGTTATTTCGCCAAGCAGTTACGTGTGACCACTACTTACTATTTCGGTTTGAGAAATTTTTTGCCAGCGTAACCACTGGCCATATCCTCTATATGAAGATTCTTTTCCCATGCTTAGCATTAGCGTATATATTTGTAACGGAACTCCTTTGCAGAGTCCGGGGTGGCACCGCAGCATCAATTATTATATGCTTGATAGTGATTTGCGAGAACTCCGTTGTCCCGGTTTAAAAGGCAATGTTGCCAGCGTTATTACTGGGCATCGTGTTAGAACCTCTTAAAACCCAAAGGGATGACGAGCGAGCGTAGGTTTAAGCAGCTTCTGTGCTATTAAATAAGAGCGCGTCGTTTACAGGTGCAGTTGCAGGACTTGCTCGATTCATCATTCTGTTAAAAAAATCACGCTGTAAAAAAGTGTTTATCTTAATATAGGCGCTGTAAAGTCATCGAGCACCGAGACAGACGTGACTGTGGTCATTGGACGGGACGCAATTTTCACCTGTAACGTGGAGAATTTACAAAATTACAAGGTAAGTTAGAATTTCGAGTACTATCAAACTGTTGAACTGTACTACGCTTAACTAAAAAACTAGGTGTTTAATGTCCTTTAGGTCTCAGTGATCTTCGAATATCTAATTTAAAAGGTTAGAATTTACGGGGATGGGTCTCGATTAATAGAGTTGCATACAGGTCACAACAAAGCCTGGTGATACGTCAGTTAATACTTTCAATAATATAAAGAGAAGGCAAATTCACTATTTAAAAAAGTTAACAATGAGACAGTGCCACACTTTCTTTTGGACCTCCCCTCTACGCCGCTCTACGCTTCGCGGTGATTTGCATAAGATTTTCAATTAAGAGCATTTTTTTCATTTACCTAAAATATTTTCAATACCTGCTTTGATGATTTATATAATATGTGGTTAAGCCACACAGAATCTTTTACTATTCATAAATTTACTAAGCCGGGCTTATTAGGATAGCTTTTCCTTATACTGTTAAGTAGACGTCTGTATTTGTACGTTATAATTTTAAAATTAAGTCTTTCGTAGAAGGTGGCGCTGTTTTTATAAATTATACACGTTTAATATTTAACCCTTGCACGTACGAAAAAATCACGAATCGTCATACGTTTACCAAAGTTTTCGAGTACTTTCTGGCGTCGCTTACATTCAAAGCTGACTATGTTACGGTACGTTAAACTAGCGTTTGCGAGTAACTGTTGCCATAACTCATTCGCTCCCGTAATGCGTTTCCATTCACGGGTTGACGTCAGCTGATGCGGAAGGCTCTCATAAGGGCCCGGCACTCGTAAATGCCAAGGGCGGAGTCTCGACGCCACAATCCGTAAAGTAATTATGACGCTTAGCACCATTTACGGGCGGCCGACGTGAATTATGACGGTCTACTGATTTATACCCTTAATTTCTAAATATGCGAATGACTAAACAAAAGGGTGTAGACAAATCGCAAACTTTACCATACAATAGAGATGACGTATCGTGCAACTGTATAAGCGTTTTATTTTTAATTAGTAATCCACAACATTGAGAAGAGTAAAAAGTACTCAAAACATTGACGATTAAGAAGATTAATAGATATTATATTAGTGCAGATCGATCTTATTCTATATATACATATATAGAATAAGATCTCTATCTCTCTCTAAGATCTATATATATCAACTAATACAGTATATGCTATAATAAAATTGACAGTTGCAATAGTTACCGGTATATCTGTTCTTTACTACTTCTGAACTAATGTCAATTAAAATGTAACTATTTCGAAGCAAAGCTACTTTCTTTTTCTAAAAATTAGTACAGTAGTTCTTGACTGGAAATAGCGGGGTGATATCCGTTGGGTCAGTATGTCTTAATGTAAATTGATAAAGACATTGTTATTATTATATAAATATCTTAATGTCATTAGCAAAAAATCTTTTGACGATCTAAGAACTAGTGACCATTTTAATGATGATGAAGATGTCGTTCATGATTCTTGACTGTAATAATTTATTAGTCTTCTTGCAATTGTTTTATTCCCTTGTTGCGCAACAGTATGGTCATATACGGAAGCCTTACGGCCTTGTGGGGGACTAGTATAAAATAAAAGTGTTCATAATATTTGCCTCCCGTTAATAAAGAAATCAAAGCTGATGACATCACTTTTGTTGAGGGTGACAACAGTCGGCGATTTTTGAGTATCAGGTGAACTACCAGCACCGTGTATATCTCTCATAAAATGACTCATTGTTATAATATATTTAACAACAGGTGGCGTGGATGCGCGTGGACACGCAAACAATCCTAACAATAGAACAGCATGTCATAACGAAGAACCACCGAGTTGGGGTATCGCGCGGTGAGCCGCACGCGTGGACACTAACTTTGCGTGACGTCAGACCCAGCGACATAGGCCTCTACATGTGCCAGATAAACACCGAGCCGATGATGTCACAAAGCTACAAATTACACGTGCACGGTATAATGTAGTTTATTATTTAAAATTAATTTAAAATTGGGCCAGTTACTTCAGGACACTACTTCACTGCGGGTCCTATTAAGCCAAGACTTCTTGTATGTTGGTGCACTGTGGTACATCCTCGAAGAGACTTCTACGTTCTATCGTGTAATAAAGAGCCTTGTCCGAAAATGAATAACAACACATGACTGCAATATTACGCCAATCGTTTAACAGGTTTTTGCTTGCTTTTGTAACCTTGCTTAAAAGTATCTTTCTTTTGCTTGAAAACCGCTCATTATGAAATTTTAATGGGGGGTGTTCTCGCTCAGTCAAATTCTTTTTTGATTTTGATGCCGGACTTAGTTTTAGATCATAGAAAATTCATTCTTATGAAAAATATATTTTAAAATCTTGTCGGCCCGTGTAATACATTTACTCTTACATCTTGTCTGCTAAATGGATTAATAACGCCTTATTAGAGTCGCCAGAATAAATCGTATTTATTAAATAGATAACCGGCGTAATACGAATATCCTTCATTCGTTTAAGCCTGGATAAACATTACCAAATACAGTTTTGCAATCGTAAAACGTTATATTGATAAGTTTCATTTTAGTTGTTAAATAAAGTATTTTCGATATGATTTTATTCGATTTTATCAGAGCCACCAGATATCTTGGACTCGGACAGTAGTGGTGAAGTGGTGGCACAGGAAGGTGACAGTATATCTCTTCATTGCGCGGCGTCCGGGACTCCTAAGCCTACAATTACTTGGAGGAGAGAGGATTTAACGCCGCTCGCAGTCAATGGTGAAAAAGGTATTTGACATACTATATGTATGTATACAGTATCTGTACATTTTTATTACAAAATAGTAATATATTTACAAGTCAATATATTATATATTTATAGTGCCTCATATATTTAAAATTGGCTGGATTATCATTGACATAGTCTTGTTAAAATAAATTCGACGAAAAGTGATGTGAAAACATTAACAATATCACAGCTTTATGGATATGTAATTGCATAATCAGATATTTTCCAGTTGGGAAGACTTTTCGGTGTCCTCTGTTAAGGCTTAGATGTAATAATTAATCAAACCTTTTGCCTTTGCCTTTCAATAATAAGAAGTGATTTGGAAAACGTAGAAAACCTAAAACTATATTGTGTTAAAAATATTAAAATAAGGGAAATGTAATGCTACCCACGCTATGTGCGTTGTCGATATAAAGCATATTTGAACGTAACTATAAAAACGAAGTTAATAACGTTTTCCTTAAAGTTTCTCGTTACTTCAGTTGCTAAATGGGAGGGTGTGTGGCTCAACGTAACATCTGCCCAACGCGACATGAACGGTGCGCTGTTCTGCATTGCGAGCAATGGAGTTCCGCCTAGCGTTAGCAAGAGAATTCTTTTGCATGTCCTATGTAAGTTTTGTCAAACACTATAATTTTTATTTTATACTTATTTATACTTTATAGTACACATTTTTAAAACACAGACAAATGGATCTTGCATATCAAATAGCATGTATAAAGGCGAGCTTTTAATTTAATTTAAAAAATTGATGAGCGTCGATTTAATGTAAATGCATTTAAATCTAACAAAATACTAGAGAAAAGACAAGAGATTTTTAATTACTTATTTTCAGAAAAAAAATAGAATTTACAGATTTGAAAGAAACTAGAATCTGCACAAAAACACAAATAAAAATAAATCTTACTGAACGAGCTTAACGAGCGAAAAGTAAACTAGGAAATATCCACCTTTATTCCCTTTTATACCACTTTCTACCCCCCTAATTATCACTTTTATATCCTATTTTTTAAAACGTATCATTAACTTTAAGCACTCTTGATAAAAATAAAAATTGTAAAGATAAAAATAATTCGGCAGTTTGAGCACGTAGAGAATGAATAAAGTGAAAAGTATTTGCGGTGTAAAAGTGAGTGGAAATGTCAATAAAGCATACCGTAGACTCCTAGAGATATATCGACTGTTTAGCGATGTGATGGACGAAGACCGAAAAGTATCTGTTGTGGTTGAACTAAAAACGTGTAAGGATTGTAGTGAATATAAATTTTTGTGTGTTCATCAGCCTTCAAAAATCGTATAAATCATGATAAATCAGTATATACTTTTCAATTGTAGGTATACCAAAAGCTGAAGTTGTACGGAAAATTGTTGGTGTGTACATGGGGGAAGATGTCACTCTTCAATGTCGTATCAAAGCCTATCCATCCCCAAAGATATATTGGACCAATATGTACAAGAATCGATTAAAAGAAGGTAACCAGAATTTCTATTAAACAAACTGATTTTATCATACACATATGAATAGATATATCTATTTGCACGTAATACCTTTTTATTTATATCTTTTTCATAGTTTAACCGTATGTATATAGATTTTACGAACGTCGAGCCAAAAGGCACTTACCTAAAGTTAAACTTTCATTTCAGTTAATACCGGCTAAATTGACAAAATTTACCATAAGTTAAAAAAATTCTAACTTCAAAATACAAATTGAATTTGCTTTGTATTATTGAGATAATTTAAAAAAAAAACCTATAATTTTTCGTTACTTTGACCTAACTTTTATAGGTGCGAAATATAAAACAAGAACTATTCTGAACGTTTACGAACACACAAGCATGCTCAAAATTAATAACGTGTCAAGAGACGACATAGGTCCTTATCAGTGCCATGCAGAAAACTCCCTCGGGGATAACGAAGACAGCGTAACACTTTACAGTAAGTATTTAATAACTTATGCTAAGTTAGAACGTATTTTCGACAATCTCCTGCTGAAAAGTGAAAACTATAAAGTTATGTAGTTATTGTAATTCGTTTCGTCGTTTGCCATTAATATAGTCGAAAAAGGAAGTTTTAGGTTTGTGTCTATATTAATCTATGATTATTAAAAAAAATTAAAAGCTTAAAAAAGCTTGTTGAAAAAATTATACAGTTCTGTAAAGTTGATGATTTTCAAATCTATATCATATAATATTGATATCAATAAGGTCAGGTGATAAAATCTTTTAAAATGAAAAGAAAAATACTTTGCTGTTAACGATAACTTTGTAATAATACTGATAATTTGACATTCACGAAACAAACTTCTTAGGAAAATTTATCTAATAGTTTTCTGTCTTCGAAAATCAAAGGACCTTTTATACAGCAGTGTAACGCGAAATAAGGGTGTAGAAAAAATATTTGTAATTAAAATTAGAAAAAATAAAAATTTTAATAAATAAACGCTATTATGACAAAGAAGCTCCACATTTCGAATACGTATAATTTTTAAATGCATAAAAGATAAAAATATATAAATTATATAATACAAAAGTAATATCAATAAAATCAATCAGTAATATTATAGTAGCAATCGTAAATTCAATCTAATCAAATCAAATAAAAAAAATAATCAAAATTTCTTCTTAAAATGCTCAGTGTTTAATACTTTTTATTTGGCTATCTTATAATAAAAATCAGTGACAAACACACAGTGGATACTAGAAATAAAAATAAGCTTGCAACACCTCGATTTCGTTTCCAAAATTGGGAATTGGTACACGCATATTTAATAAAATTCCATAAAATATCCTAGATCTACCACTTGGCCCTTTTAAAACTAAAATTAAGAACACTTTGTTGCTTAAAACTATATTACACTATTTAATATTACACTGTTCAGGAATTTTTGGTGGATCAAAATGCATAGAACTTAATTGATATGGGATAGCTATTACATTGTATTAAGACATAACATACTGTAACGGTATTTTAAAAGAGCAACTGTTGAGTTTCTCGCCGGCTTTTCTCAACAGAACTGCATTCCGA
>DWHO01001488.1:0-15326 GCA_018247575.1 Eurytides lysithous rurik
CGTTTCATCTCACTCACCCGCTACTTCATTGCTACATAAATGACAGATCGATAAACACTTTCAGATCTATAACATGGATTTTATTTTTTTTTGGGATAGGAAAATAGAGATAGGTATATTTTGGTACCCCCCGTCCCAAATTACGTGTATAGGTATATTACCTACTGACTCTTTAATCTCTCTATAAAAATAAAAATCCGATATGTTTTTATAATATAATAAAACAGTTACTACTATAAGAAAATATACGATTTACTACATTACTACATTCTAATGTAGCACTGCTGTGGAATAAAAAAATCTTATCAAGAAATAAACTCACTTTCGCGTTATATATGTATGTTATTAAGGATTATAAAGTCGCCGAACCCTTATTAGACTCGGCGGTAAGGCTCGTATTTCTTCACGGATTTCTAGTTTATGCCAGCGAAGAGGCAAGCACTTGGAACGTTATTGCATCGTTCACCAGACTCAGACAGACTTCCGTGCTCGGCTGTGACAATTACGGAAGTTTAGTTTAACTATACGAACGTCTGAATTAATTGGAGTGTGCGGTAGTTTGTTTCTTTGTTGGTGCTATTTTAATTTTATATCAAGAGTTTGTTAATAATTCCTAGTTAATTCTTTCAATGTTTTTCATACATAATTTTATCAATTTAAGAACGAGTACGACAGCTCTTGTTGTACAAAATTCTTTCGACGCTTTGTTGACGGTTGATAATACTTGTTTATTATCCATCATAAAACCGACAGATATGCATAGAGATAATTAAGTCAATAATCAAAACATTTAATTAAAAATGAAAATAATGTGAATTTTAAAACTACGATTAACATAAATTTTATAGCTATCGATATAAATATAACGATAATATGGCTCATGATTAATGTCTCGATTTACATTATACGAACTGCTTGCTCAGTTCACCATTTGCCAACATTTTTTTTTCATTTTGAAAAGATGAAGACGCTCACTGTGGCCTTTCCCCAGTAGTCGAAGTTTATTTAGTAACAATAATTTTAACCAAAGTTTCTCGAAAGGTAGCTACTAATAAAAAGCTGGAATTTTTCCACGTCTAAACCTGCGACGATCGCGGTCTCCAAGCTATGATCGTAATTGGTAAAAAGCTATTTCCCCGACACAGCTTGAAGATATCGCTTCAGCAGAAACGAAAAGGTCAAAGAGGCAAGGCCGAACGAAAGGAGGTATCGCCGCTTGGTACGAAGACGATGAAATTGCGATAAGGCGTTGGCTCACCGACTAAATTATAACCACTTTAAATTGAAACCGGGTCGGTTACCACCAAGCGTTTTTTTATAATTAATTTTTCATATTTAATAGTAGCGCGATTTGCCACTTCATTTTGCATTAAAGAAAAATTTTATAGACCTAGTCATCCTCTCTTTTATTCTGTTATTTCTTTACGAAGTTCTCCCTTTCCTATTTGGTTAATAATAATAATATTTATTGCACCTATAAAGCAGTATACAATTTTAATAATTTTAACAATTTTAATAAAGGCGAAAATATCTAATAATATCTCCTTGGAGTACAGAAGTTATCCGTATGGCTATGAGACGTAGAGACCGTGCATTCCGAAGATTTAAAAAAGAGCGCTTCGACGAGAATTGGTCCTATTACAAATTGGCTCGTAATCGGTGTAATCAGATGGTACGCAACGCTAAACGCCGTTACATTCTTAATAACGTTTCTCAGTTATCCAACATAAGTGCACCTACCTCACCATTTCTCCACCACCTAAAGGTTGACTGATAGTTAATGCCTTTGGCATTAAGTCCGCCTGTGTACGTCGATTGTGCATATTGTTTAAATAAATAAATAATAAAATATTAGGGGTTAACGTTAAAGTTAACGGGTTTTAAGTTTTATTAAAATTATGAATCTGAAAGTGTGTTTGTTTGTTAGTTGTTTGTTCGCTTAGCATCGGATCAAGCTTCTTTGTGTAGCTCCCAAAAACTAGTACGCAGCAACTATTAACGGCCTTAAAAGTTGTCCGCAAATATGAGCAATGATATCCCCGTTGTAATTTTAAGACAAAATTAACATATTAGAGAAGAGGAGAAGCTTAACACGCTTTCATCTCCTGTCATCTTTCTTGAAATATAATAATAATTTTATAAATTCAGACAATTCCTAATGCTTTATTATTTGAAACAAAAAAAAAGAGAAGTTGAGATCCATTGACGTTGTACACTTTTGAATTTTAGTTTTTTTTTACTAAATGTTAAAAATTATCTTAATACTAACTGTTTAAAAATTGTCTTAGAAGTTTTACCGAGATCTACTCGTTTTAATATTTGTATTGTATGAATACTATCATTTTTCGCCTCTAAAATAACGTGATATTAAAGTACCTAAGCACTAATGAAGTGATATTATACTTAAAGCACCTCACGGGGAGTCGAACTCTTGAACTCATTCGATGACAACTTTTATGAAAAACTTTATTATTGTTATTGCTGCAGGTGTACCTTTTTTTACAGGTGCTTAAATTGTTATTTTATTCATCTTCATGCTTGAATGGTTGTTTCCATTGTTTTTAAATTTTTTCCATTTTCATTTTTTTTCCATTGTTTCCATAGTTCCAAGTCAAATTACTACTTTCTAGTTGATTACATTTAACTGACTTGAAGAAGGATATATGTGTACGTGGTATTTTCGCCAATTGTCAACAACTATGGTCGTTGTTTCCTTACTATAATGGTGTAACGCAATGTCTCATAGTACTTTTATCAAACCCAGAACTTCTAAAAAAAAATACACCAAATAGTACTTAAAGTTAAATAGGACATGTATGTTGATTGAAGTATCGTTTGAGATGTTACGTCTGCTTTTTTATTTTTTTTAATGAAAACTGTGTTTTTTTGTTGTAAATTTTCTACATCCTGTAGTTGCCTGTGTGACCTCTTAAAAGCATTGTGTGTAAGCATTGTATAACAATATGCATTTGTTGTTACAGGTATGTTTTTAGAAGTTGGAATGTTAAAATAGTGCGTCATAAATAGGCATGCGGAGGGTCAGCGTCTCACGTGGTATGTAGATGTGTGTTATAAAATATTCGCCTTTGTTTCTTTTACCTGTTATCAAGTGCCGTGCTCACAGATGTTATCTGTGTTTTTAATTTCTCGTAGAAAATTTCTAAAGGTAATTTCATGATGTTCAACACAATAATTTGGTTGACGCAATCACGTGGCACAAGTTATAAAGAAATACAATTCGTTTTCATCAATCCGATCCTTTTTATACAGCAGAAATAAATATAGCTTAGATAAATCCTATCTCTATTATGTACATATAACTAGAGATATAAATAGAAAGAAGATGCTCTTTAAGAAATAAGTACTTTCTTTGTTTAACGCGCGCTTCGGGCGTGGGAAGGAGTTCTTTTAGTTTAAAATTTATTGTGAAGAAAAAAAATTGCGAAAGGATTATGTTAGTGAATCGTGAATTGTCTATTTGATTATATGTAAGCTATATTGATGGCAAAAGAAAATTATTCTTTTTACAAAAAAAGCTTTACTCCCTTTTATATGACAAATATTGACGGTCCCTAGGTACGTGAAGACATTTCAAAAACCGAGGTTTACAGGAGGGTGTAATTTGTGTTCAAATCGCTCTATAAATATTTTTTTTATAATAATATTTATAAGCTATAGGAACTTCATGTGCATACAGAAAAGCCAATGTTATAAAAAAAATCCATTTTTGTCTTTATGTACCTAGGGACCGTCGATATTATTATGTTACAGAGCACTATGACATTTTAAAATGCATCAAAATAAATCAGGCAAACGACCAAACCTATATTATTGCGCTGGTCTATAACCAAACCCACGACACAGCATAGTAATTCCGCCATTCGAGTGATAATGAAATTTTATTTCCTATCAGATCTTAAAATTCCGTAAAACTGTAAACGTTCATCGAGAACTTCCTTTTATTTAGATTGTTATAAGTTACTATCTTAAAGATACAAAACAGTAGTATATTGTAAAGCTCTCCGAGTTAAAAATTATATTACAGTGTTTTGTAAAAGTTCCAAAAATATAGAGTATATTTTATATAAAGGACAGTATATAAATTATACTCTAAAATAGTAATAGAATATACTCAATAGTAGTCCCAACAGTAATAGAATAGTTAGCAAAATAAGAAGTTACAAGATTCAGTGGTTTCTTCATGTTCTTCCGAATACTACGTTGTTTAATTTGGTTCAATTTGAAAGGAACGTTTCGAATAGTTTACACCGTTCAGGTTTCATATTATCACATCATTGATTTTTATTTGATGATATGAGTGTTAGTTGATTATACTAGTCCATTTCACTTCAAATAATTGATGATAGTAAAGTACAGGGTACATACAGGCCACTGAAAGAAAAAAGTATTTTTCTTTTTTCTTCCATCTTTATGGACGTATAACTAATATATGTTGTATGTATGTATAAGTTATGGAATTATAATTAATATTTTTTCTTAACATTAACATTCTTTGTTATTGACGTAGAAAACTATAGTTATTAATTAACTTATCATAAATTATCGTTTCTTTATTTAAAATGGGGTTCAAGCTATAGGAATGATAAAAATATCCCTCTTGAACATTGTTTCCTAATCGAATACAGTTGGATGGATATGAAACGCTTAGATGAATATCAGAAACGTAAATATATTACATATAAAAAGGAGCCGTACAATTCCGCCGCACTATTCAATCGGAAATTAGTCGCCGGGAGGACAAGTCGGCGTCTGCAGATTGCGTCCTCGTTAAGTGTTTGTATTATATAGATACATATATAAAAAGCATCGATGGACATAAATATCGACGTTTAGCCAAGAATATGCACGGTGTAAATAGTAGAGACGAAAATTATGTTCTGTTATTTATGTTACCGTTTTTATTAAATTTAACATTACAGTAGCAGTTCAGTTGATTATCATAGTTCATGCGTCGGATTGACGTGTAATGTCCGTTCTGGCCACTTAGCGACGATATCTAGCGGTGGCTTGGAGTAGTCGTGAATGAGAGTAAAGGAACAGTGTCCCGCCAAAACAGTATGCATTATAATATTCCACGCGCAGATGGTTGATCTCTTGTAGGTTGGCCGCCGTAGCCAATAGGCAGGGAGGACATTATTATTATGGTATATATTAATGTTTATTGTTAAAATACTCCAGCAGTACTTTTAGATCCTTTATGACTTGAATAAGTAATAAAAGTAACGAGTTTTTGGATTATCCACTGTGAATATATACAGTAATGCAACTTTCTTATACGGAGTCACGTACGTACGCGTAAGATAATATATCTTACGCGTACGTACGTGACGTCGTTCAAAGCTGCAATGGAATAGTAAAATACATATGTTAAAAATATCGATGCATTTCCATAGTGGTAACATCACTAGGGTATGTGAACTCGGCATGTTTACGTCTGCATGCAGATACGCCGTCCGAGCCCTAGGTGTGTTGGTGTGTTCATATATTTTGAGTCTAGCCGTGTATTCCTAACTCAGAATTAAAAGCTTTTACTCCATTCTCCGTTTTCGTCTTCCGATTATAAGAAAGTCTCTTACGGCATTATCAATTTTGACGTTTATCTTGCTATGTGTCCGTTCAACATGTAGCATCAATTGCAAAGGGTTACGTCGAAATAAAATCCATTAGTCAACGATTTTCGTTTTTTCTACCAAACATTTTATCCATTAGTATATTTGTAATTTTCTGTAAGATCGTAATTCGCACTTTTCTTGGTATTACTGATATTTTTTAAACAGCAAGCGTCAAGCGAATTTTCATTAAATGTGAATAGTATGTTATACCTTATGAGATATATTAACACATTACAACATACGATATGTAGTATTATTTTATATTTTATCGAAACTTATCGCGAGGACGAAACTGTGCGTTGATGCTGATTTTATAATCTAGTAGTACATTGAATGCAATAGAAAATAGATATGTAATGCCACTGCAATCTGCAAATGAGAATAGACTTAGATCGCGTTGTGGTTTAAGAGGTCTCTTAGTCAATTGCAATTTCACGCTGGGTCTGGGGTTCGATCTCCACACGGGACATAATTTTGTGTGGTTAATGTTCATAAAAACCTCTCAATGAACATAATTTCCTAATACAGTAGTTATTTATATCATTAAAATCCTTACAAATTACAAACTACGTAAGCAAAAGCGTTAAAATAAATCATCGTCTCATAGAAGTCTTTAAGCGATGACTCATATCGCAGGGGGAGGGGCGGAAATTAGAAGGGGGCTACGGCTATAGCGTTCCCACATACCTCAGAGCGGCGATAAACGCCCGAAAGATAAACTGTGAACTAAAATAAAGACCGGAAGAGTTGGACCACCCATCGGTTGTTGACTAAAGCGTCTAATAAGTTACCCTCACGAACTTAACGCTCTCCAATGGTACATTACGCTTTGAGTGCTTCCAATGGTATGGTAGTCATAAGTAGGTGTATATAAGTAGTAACTTTAAGAAGTTGAAAACCACTGTGTTTAATTACACAGGGTGAGAGGGCGTTTATCGTATTTTAAATGTATGTGAGTAAAAAGTATTATGCTTTTGTGTTATGCGATAGTTTTATGTTAAAACTTGTAATTTATTACCGCCGTGCATGGACACTTATATATCAGTAGGGTTGCAGTTATGCTCACAGTATAACACTTAAGAGTGGGTTTCATTTAGTACACTATCCAGATACAATACAAAGTATTGTAAATACTTCTGCTTTATGTAAATCTTTCATTGGGCCATGAGAGTTAACATGACGAGCAAGCGTGTTCGTGCAATAACAAAAGCACCTGCATTGTTGTTGTACTATGGTGATAAACGGTAGCTTAATATATAAATAAACTGAAAGTGTGTTTCTTGGTATGTTGTTTACGCGATAACGGTACACAACAGATCAATATTTTTTAATTAAAAAGTAGTTACATATGCAGCTCTTAAGCAATACCCACGAGACCAAAGCCGCGGGCGAAACTGTAGTATGTAACTACAGTGAGTAAGACTTAACGCCCTCTAACCCCTTCTGAATGGAATTAATTTATATCAGATTTATATGTGTTTAAATACCAAGGTGAAGTCCAGTGAAGTCCAATAGTGAGGCTGTCACAAAGAGCGCTTACTGGATGTTTATTTTCGCTCTGATTCCGTACGCGTCGTGGGCAGCTTTCGCACCGTGTGTTTTGTGTATGTATGTTCGTGGTTTAAATATGACTATGTTAAATTGCATCAAATTTAACACATTTTATTGACTATTTTTCATACTAAATATATAGTTTTCTTGGTCCGTAATCCAATTCTTATTAAACCCGATTTTCTGTTATTGTCATTTTTTTAATATCTTTCCAGTGTAATCAGTAGCCTATGTTACCCTTCGTATCAAATAATACATCCATGTCGATCTTACACGCGCGTAACCGTTATTGCGTGAAGGAACGATAAACCAATAAACGCATTTTCTGCAAGAGAATATGGAAGGGCTAACTTATTTTAAAAATAAAAATTAGCAAACTCCATTAGTGCTAGCTCGTTGCTATTACATACGAAACCATTTTTGATTTTATATTCTTTTTCGAGGATGACGTCTAATTGCAAAGTACAAAGTGTAATCTTCAGATATTGGAAAAAAAATCTTAACTCCCAATTAAAGTATTTGTTTAATTGTCTACTGAACAGCGTATATGAGTTCCTAAATCCTAATAACCCACCCTTCCTAACTCGTAATATTGTAATCGTACAATAATGTTTATATGCAAATCGTTCGGGACAGATGTCGGCCAATTAATTTAAAAAAAAAAACCAAAGAAAAAAAAGTACGCCGCACACCGAGTGTCGAAACAGGCGATGTAATCGAGCGGGCAGCGTGGACGCCACCGCTTCCTGTGTCCCACGGCATCCGGCGATCGTGGCCACCGTAGCGCGTCGACAGCCCTACGCCTCGGATGGAAGTTCACACTTATTAGCGTTGCGTGAGCATTATTGTTGGCCCGCTAATGGCCCCCCGTTCACCGTGAGCTGTTGATAAATTTTATCGCTGGTTATTAATAAAAATTTCTCTACACCCGAGGGTGGCTTGGAAGAAATTATTTTAAGTAGTTATTAAGTAATAAGCTCGCCTCAACTTCATAGTTGTAGAATAAAAGTAAATACAGATTCGTACATTTTTAATATTAATTGAAACTCCGGACGTTTCAAATAGTTTAAATTGCTCGGAACGGACTAAGCCAAGATGTTCTATATTGTATCGTTGACAGGAGACATCGTCACTTAAAATCATTATTATGCGTATACCGTCAAAATATTATGCTTGGTCACCGCTGATATGATTGGTATTGTCTCTCAGGATTGACAATTGATTTATATTTTTTGCCATTGTGCGGATGATTTTTAGCGGATATATTTTGTTGTTAGAGACATTGAATAAGCAATAATTCAAATTACATAATTAATAATTCAATAATACAAGCTCAACCTGTTCAAAGCAATCACTAGATGGGGTTCGACTAAAATAATCAAATATACATAATAATTGTGATGTTAATGATTAATAAACCTCGATGATATATTTTTATAGAATATATCATCTATTTATCTGCAAATATTTTGATGTTTTCATATAAACATGGTGTGCCATTTTTTTTATTAATACGTTTTTTTTATAAACATTTGGTATCGTGCCATAAATTCACGGTTACCTAAGGCGGTTTGGCCGACTGACTGGACGCGTTGTTCATTAATTATACATGAATAAAACCTCAATTATATCCCAAGCGCGGGCGTTCAGTGGATTATAGCCGGCGCGGCAAAAAGCAGAATAAAATCGTTGTTTAATGCAAAGAATCCGTGCGATTTATAAAAAGTTCAACGGCTGGTCCTTATTTCTCGGAAAGCTTATCGTCGGCCACACTCAAACTGTCGTATATTTCTCAGTAGGCAGACGTGGGGTACTCGGCCGGTCGGAAAGTTTAGATTTTTTAATGAACATTTCGTAGGCATTGTTTGTTTGTGCACCTAAGGCTTGTTTACTGGCTTTATGAACGTCAAAAGCTAACACCGCGAAACATTCTTTCTTAGGGACCTACGAATATAGTGTTTACAGAAACATCTTGTAAAGTGATTTTCGAGACTGATCTTTGCGTCAATAAATATTGTCAACGCTCGTTGTCCTTGTTAATACTCGTATTTACTTGTTTAGATAAATTTAGCTGATAAAGTAAGCCCGACCTAAGAAATGAAGAACATGGTGTTCTCTCAACAAAGAACAATTAGGTTTTCTGAAAGAAAAGCAGTTGAAATCTTAATGAACTCGGTGAGCATTGCAAATGCATTCTTATTGTTGGTGTCTGTCTGGTTTTGTGGCATTATTTCCTATCAGTTCAGTAACCTCTTGCTCATTTGCGAACATTATTTTGACATGATTGCACGAATGATTGATTGCGATTGATGATTTCAATGCAGGACAACAATTTGGATGACCTACAAATAGTTCTTTTGAGTTTTCACATTGTGGCAGATTGATATTTGATTTGATATTCTCAAGTGCAAGGGTATTAAAGGGAAGGGGAAGGGTATTAAAAATTAAAGACAAAAAGGTAAGTTTGAGAAGCACTGGCTCGGCGGGTCGTGGATGCATAGCAGGCGGGGCTTTAGCTTCTAATTGCTGTTTCTAAGTAGAGTCCCGGCGACGTCACGCGATCGCCTGGCTAACAGGGTGGCGTGTGGACTTCGGGTGATCTTTGATGTAAACGCATGTAGGGTTGTCATCATGTTCCATAATAATATTTTCTTCAAAATATTTTTGTGTATTATATATTTAAACCATGTTAATAGATTTACAAGAAATTATCAATTAAAACCATTTGCACTTATATATGTATATACGTTTATTCTTTGTCTAAGTTGTTAAAGGCTATTTCTATCATTGGATCGTTGTTAAAAGCAAATCTCCGATATACTTTTCCGGCTTGACAACCCTTGACTCATTTTAGTATTCGCTTCTAACCGTTCTATCAACGATTAGGCGGATAACATTTTTTTTAAACTTATTCCGTAAATTATGATCCGTATGAACTAGGAACCGTATTTCATATTAAGCGATGACTTAAAGTTTTGAAGTTATAGTTTATATTAAAGAAATTTACAGAAATCTGAAGTCTGTGTATGTTATTCATAAAAGATATATAAGATCAGATTAGCGAATTCATTTTTCATTTACATTTCCAAGCAATATAATTTTTATGTCAAACACGTTTTTTAACACAAAGATTTGTCAAATCTTAAGTGTTAAAAAATTATATTATTGAATAAATATAGAGGCAGAATTTCTCTTTTAAGAAAACGGTTAGGTTTAGATTAGGCGACCTTGACCACTAGGCGATCACTAGTATAAATAGTCTATAGTCTGTGACTTATTATTAAAAGAACATTGTCGTTGATCGGTCGTTGTCGTTGTGTACTTATTTATTTAATCCTCCTTCATCATATTTAATATAATATATAACATAGTTTCCATTGTTAGATTATTGCTTAATCGTTCACCATCTATAATGCTTTAAAATAAAGACATATCTAATTAAATTTCTAACTAAATCTTTGTTTTTAAGCAAATGACATAAAATTTTTATTTCGAGAACAATAACGTGTATTGTTGTTTCCGTACGCACTTATATCCTGCGGCCCAGCGATAGATTACGCCAAGGCAATTCTTGTTTGAAAATGAATTGGAAACTTTCAATTCACTTGAGAGGAATATCGCAAGCCCGTAACGGAAATTAATGACTACCTCTCTTTTTTTTTAATGAATCCGATATCCTCCGTGCCGGTTCGCTCACGGTGACGATTCCTCCGACCTCGATGTCGCTTACTGAAATTTATCCTATATTTTTATACGTATCAGAAAGATATCTTTTGCTTGAATATCACGTGGCTTTGCTCTGTGATTTTTGTTTCAAATGACATTTTATTTTTATAAAAATGTTATTTTTTGTGTAATTGAGAAATGACTTTAATAGTAAATAACAATAATATAAAATATTATTGTTATTTACTATTAATATATAAAATATTATTGTTATTTACTATTAAAGCATCGACAGATAGCATCAAATTGGAAACCAATGTTTGTAAATTAGCGTTACGCGTTCCTTGTTAAAGCCGCCGTTTAGCAATTGTGCTAATGCAGATTTTACATAGCAACGTAAATTTTACGTATTAAAATTTATTCATACATATTTTTACACATATAAATATTTTTGGCGATTTTATCCTGAGTGTCTACACAAGAGGAACCGGACGTGTTTATTTGCACACTAAACATCCCGCACACTCGGATGTGCTAATTTCTTATCGTCCCACGGCATATATGCACGTCCGTAGATAAGGATTACAGAGCGACGGAATTAGGTCGAATGCAAGACGTTGGCAGCAATATGAGATCGCTAGTATTTCTTTCGTAATAAGACCACCACACATAGGTATTAAATCAAACACAATGCGATCGTTATATTTTCCTTGTAATTAAATCGTTGTTATGTTTCACACATATGAAACCTTTCTTTGGGTTGTTATCTTTGTAATTATTATGTTAATGCGTGATCATTTAATTTAAAAACGAGCAAAGTGTTTTATAATATTTTGTAACTAAATGGGTAATTGACATGATTGCTAATATGTGTGTATCGGTGTCAGCACAGTAAAATTTATAAACTCTTCTTGACTCTGCGCTTTGCCCATCGCTAATGCCATTGGAACACAGTGCAATACAACAAACACAGTTAAACAAAATAATGCTCGCATCACACTGTTACGTGTAACTGTGTGGCTCCTACTAGGTAGACTCTGAAAGGGCTTTATAAGTGTTATTTACACAATAATTGTATCATTTGTTACAACTTGGCTAAGATACAGCTCCAGCTACTGAATGAACACAACGTGTGCCGTGTAAGTAAGAACGTTATTACACTATAGCGCAAAGAATATCATGTCTAAATTTGAACACGGTAAGCTTTTGAAACAGTCTTAATTTTGTATAATGAATCGTTTGTAAATAATATTTTATAATTTTTACCATCCATTTTATAATAAATCGCAAAGATAATATTATTCACCATATAGCTTTAAATTTGCTTAATTGCGATAACGGATAATCAGTCGTCGATAAAAAGTAAATAATATATACAAAAAAGGTTGTCCACCGCCTCCTTAAACTGTACCTGAGCAATAACATGAAGAAACTTCACAGGCGCAGTTAAATTTAGCGCGTACTACATACGTGTACACAAAGGCACATTTTTTCGCTAATTAACCGGCCGGCCAACCGACTCGACGAGTTGCGTCCCGGACGTCGCGATGTACCTGATAATACGGCGCGCGGTTAACGTATTAGACGCGCGCCGGCGTCGATCGCATTATCGCCCGGTAAATAAATATCGGGGCAACAGAAAAAAAACACGAATTAAAATTATATTTCCGGCGCGGTCGGTCGCTTTAATTAATCGCCACGTCCGTTATGCGCCACTGGAGTAAGTTACGCCGATAAACAACAGCCGAACACAGCGCGTGAGTGGTTTAATTTGAACTTTAACGCCGTATATATAGAGAGCGTAATAGTTTATACTGTTGATTTTTTTAGGAGATAAAGTGTTGAGACAAACACTACTACCTATAACAGCACAATGGCTACATAAAATTTGCTTGCCCCGCGCTGTGTTCGCCCCACAGAGATTTTATATGGTGTATGGGTATACCCAATGGAGTGACACTACCGAAGTATTCTGTAAAAGAGTTCTAATACTTATAAAAACACACAAGCTAAGCGTGTCTACTGATTCGCCCTTCGCTCATCAAGTGAGCAATAGATTTGTATGATTATCCGAATAAATATAGTCTGACAGCACGGATGACGTTTTGGTTTTTTTGAGTGGTTATTTTGTCAACTGGTCTGTAGTGTTGTGCACGTAGTAAGTACACGTTCGTGCTGCTTCATTATTTTACTTGGAAAAAAGAAAGGTAAGACCGAAAGCAACGTCAATTCCGAGATGGCATGGTATTTATTATCGTTAACAAGATAATTTAAGATTGCTATAAAACTTATGTATGGAAAATTTTAACGAGCAACCTACTTATTTTAAGAACGAGTCAAACAATCGTATACGCTTAGTGCCATTCGTTTATATTATTTTTTGATATTCAATAGACACGAACAATTAAAACAAAACCACTATTCATCGTAACATTTGTGTTAGCCAACCATGATAAGATTCTTATCGGTTTCAATACATTATCTATGCACGCACGGACAGACCGCTTTTCGTTTAGCCAATACACTCAGTGTTATAGGATAATTGAGATTTGCTGCTTTAACAATATTAATATTAAACGTTTTCGAGTCAGTCTTCCACTTATGGTTATGTTACGTGATATTTTAAGTTCTCTTATTTACGCCAATACCACACATTTTTTTTTAACAGTAATACAATTTTTGTGATGTGGCTTACACGAGAGAATTTATAATTTTTTATCGCATTAAATTATTGTGTTAAAATTAACACATAATTTGCACACCCTTTTTAGACTTTGTTCTAACTTCGTAATTTTTAAGTTCGGCTAAAGTACAAATGGGTTCTATTACCATTAAATAAAGCTTGTTAGTTTAATCTTCTTTCCGTTTCTCATTTTTAGACTTCATAATTATAACAGTCATTTATTTTGATTGATAGCAGATTGAAAATTATTCTTTTAAAAATGTTTATAATATTTGCCGTTTTTATTTACGCGAATTAGTCTTCTTTCAGATATTAAAATTGTTTCAATGACTTGTCAACAAGTAGCCTTTAAGCAGTGACGGTACTACCATACAAGCCCAAAAGCCCGGCTTGCCCTATTAAGGAGTAAAATTTATAAATTTTAATTAGCACATAATTACCGAATAATTTATTTTTAAATTTGAGCGTTGCGGAAATTATGTGCTGATTAAGATTATTTAATATATTTTGCGCAATTGCCCTAATAGCTAAATATTTAATAATAGCTAAACATATACTGCAAATTGCTTGCTCTGTTTACTTAAATTTGCTCAATTTAAACCGTTTGAAACCGGGATATCAATTGAAAATAATGTGCGTGTAGGCCGTGTTTAAAAGGTATCCTCTCTTGAAATGGTACGTTTTAAAATCTTACTAAAGGCTCTACGTTCCGCCCCAGCCATTAGAGCGTTGTTGGGTTACCACGAGTGCCGCAATTACACTGATTGTTCCTTCGTATTATTTGGCGTCTCGGTAAATATAAACACATATAAAGATGTAAACAGCTTTTTATGGCTGTTAACTTAGTTTTTTTTATTTAATTGAAATATTGAATTATTGTCTAAAAATTCTGAAAATATTAATGTCCTCACTTTTCACCAAGAAAAATTCCGTCCATTCTTTTATCTTTTGTTACTGGAAATATCGTCATTGAACAATGCGCTCTGCGTTTTGGATTTACAGTCGTCATAAATTTCACAACTTTAAAGTGTAATATATTAGTTCTCCAGAAACCGTCAAGGGAACATCCCCTTATTAATCATATAGTGCTTATGGTTTTTTATCACTTAGTGTCAAAGCTTTTTATAGGCAAGCGAGTTGCTGACTATTACGCTCCTCTCGCCTATATTAATTATGGTTAAATTACTTTTGTTTAAAAGTAAGTACAGTATTTGCGTAAATAATGCAAATTATTATTAAATTCCCATTAAAATCAATAAAGTTATGCCTGTACAAAATATAAAGAAATAGATCACTTTGAAAAAGTACCGTTCTAATTTTTGTATTTTATAGACTTGTCAAGTTATTCATGCCTTGTACGCATTTGACAGGACACTGGTTTGATTAGATCGGTGGCATTATGGTGAAACGTAACCTTCGCAATCGACGGATAACCGGAAGGACCGGCCCGTCGAAATCGCTGTGCCGCACAGCTGTCCCAAGTTCGACCAGCTAGCCGCGACCGCTTTACACCGGCCGTCAACACCGTTACGTCGCACGCCGTTTGTGTCGGCATTGATAACAATTCTTTTCTTGAATACTTGATTACGTTAATCGTAATCAAGGAAAGAATTCTTTAGAAGATAAATCGATTTAAAAACATAGCTTATTCGCTAAAAATATATCGCGTGGAAAGTTTATTATTCATACCTCAGATTTGTGAAAAATACATGAAATCAGTATATTTTTAATATATTATTTCTATCTAATCAGACGAAATGTTGTGAGTATACTATCTATCTTTATATATATAT
>DWHO01001489.1:0-15325 GCA_018247575.1 Eurytides lysithous rurik
TGATTGCCATAGTACAGGCTCTGCCTAGTTTGGAATCAGATGGCAATGTGTGAGATGTCCCATGATATTATTATTATTAATATTGCTCCTCAACACGTGCACGCACGTTGCAGACGCCGTGCACACGCTGACGTGCGCCATCATGCTGCTGAACACGGACCTGCACGGCGGCGCGGCCAGCGGCGGCGGCAGCGCCTTCCGCCGCATGTCGTGCGCCGAGTTCATCGACAACCTCGCCGACCTCAACGACGGCGACAACTTCCCGCGCGACACGCTCAAGCACCTCTACCACGCGATACGCACGCAGCCGCTGCAGTGGGCGCTGTGAGTTCCAAGCCTCGCTCGAGCACAACGATAGTTATATTGCACCTACCACAATTCCTCTCCACGCCCCGGGTTGACTGGGAGAGAATGCCTAATGGCATCAAGTCCGCCCATTGTAATTTCCTTTTGGTTTTGCAATAAAGAGTAAATAAAATAAATACATAAATAAAAGAAACAGTGCCAATTGCAAATATGACAGACTCGATTCAATACAATGCAGTCTGGGTAAAAATTCTGTGCTGGCACGGTTATTTACTTAAATGCTGAAGGAGAACATCGTGAATAATCCGGTTTAACAATCCTAAAGTGGTGGGAAAAAAAACTTTTTGTACTCTGCATATAAAACATGTTAAATTTAATAAAGCACCTTCTACAACATTTTTTATTAATATCAATTGCAAACAATGAGCTTAATAATTTTCTTAATATTTGATATAGCCTAGGATGAAAGTTGCATTAAGATAAAACAGATTAAGCATATTGTTTTTAAGGTTTACAGAAAATATCTATTTTATTAAAACAACAAAAAGTGACGAAAACATTTAAATTTAAAAGGTGTAAGAGATTTTATAGTTAGAATGGAATTTATAAATTCGTTTGAACACCAAAAACGCAGCCGTGTAAAGAAAAAAAGACGCGATTGTGACGAGACATTTTCTTGTCTGTTCTTCATGTCCAAAAGGGACTTTATTAACACAAGTTTGGATCCAAAATTAGATGGTTTCCACTAATTATCAGTTTGGTTATGTCCTGTGCACCGTTTCGCGAATGGCAATCACAATTTTTGTGTATGTCGCCAGCGACGCGGAGGCGAACCAAGCGGCGGCTACGGAGTCCCGAGCGCCGGTTGGCAGCAACCCGTTCCTCGACGTGCCCGACCAGAGCCGCGCTGTCGAGTACAAGAAGGGCTACGTCATGCGCAAGTGCTGCGTGGACGCCAACGGGAAGAAAAGTTAGTCCAGTTAAATTACGCATTGATGATTGGCCCGTTGGTGTAGCGGTTAGTACTCGTGACCGCAAAGCCAAAGGTCGTGGGTTCGAACCCCACCTAGGACAAAATATTTGTGCGATCAGCAGAGGTATTTGTTCTATGTCTGGGTGTTACTTGTATAAATAATTATATATTTAAAAATATAAGTATGTGGTGTATATCAGTTGTCCGATTACCATAGTACAGGCTCTGCCTAGTTTGGGATCAGATGGAAATGTGTGTCATCATGGGACACGTGATACTATGTATTATTCATATTATTTATAGCATCGAAGGCATATTTCGTGAGAGAGAAGAAAACAACCCGTGTAGAGTACCCGATAGCTAATTCGCACAGATGTGCAGACTTGGCAAGAAACTCTGCTATGTCTATAACACCGTTTATGTTTATAAGAAATATGAAACAGTAATAACTTTGTAAAGTGACTACTAGAAAGTGTGAAAGTGCGAATCCGTACGAAAATCTGCATTCCGAAAGATATATCTTTTTGACAATTTCACATTCTCTAAATAACATCTTTAAATATGGTACCTCTTACTTTTGCTGCTACAAATGTAGATATCCATTGACGGCTAATTAAATAATTCGCTTGGCCGTGCGTTAACAATAAAAGAGCTTTCCTTCTTCTTCGCGATACATAAATAATATCAAAATGTACAAAAATAGTTGATTTGTTTTAACGTCGTCTCATAATTTGTTTTTGTTGTTGTTCGTCACAGCGTAGGATGTGTAAAATGTGGGAAATTAGTGCCGTACTATTTAAAATATATACATTTTGTCAGTAACAGTTTACGTATGTATAAATGATTATAATTCGTAATCTAAAAGCATGTATTTTGCATGTAGACCAAAATGTATATTGTTATAAAAGAACCTTGGCCCTCCCTGCTCTAGCGCCGTTTGGACGACGAGGCTGGAAAATGTTCTACTGCACACTACGGGACTTAGTTCTCTATCTGCACAAAGATGAGCATGGTTTCAGACGCAGTCAGATGTCGGATAACTTGCACAACGCCATTAGGTAATAACACCGATTTCATTTTATTCTCGTACGATCGACGCATGTTAGTACAACGGGAAATACTTTCTTCCTCATTACAGAATACACCACGCGTTGGCGACAAAAGCGACGGATTATACGAAGAAACAACACGTGTTCAGATTGCAAACGGCGGACCAAGCTGAATATTTGTTCCAAACTAGGTGAGATCTCTTTGAAATGTCATAGTTGTATTTGGTTTTCATATTTCACTTATGTCAGTTCAAAGTTTCACTTTTATAATTATTCTATACATATATAGTCGTGTTAGTTTTTTTATCGATACATATATAGCCTAATTTATTTAGATTAAATCCCTTAAAAATAAAAGTGGATCAATGGCATAACAATGTTTAGTAGCACGCATCATTAAAATTGGAATGTCTTAAGCGTTCAATGTCTCACAAGCTCAATGCAAAGACTGCAGTTTTAATTCTGTTTCTTGTTATTTGATAGTCGTCGATCGAAATGTGTTGTCATTTCGAGTACATTTCACAAGGAAAATATTATCTATAATTTTTTGTTCACATATTTAATTAAATTTTTATTGTTAGATAAGCAAAGCTATCAAATAAAATATTATCAGAGCGAATCATATAATCAGAAAGTTGAAATGAATGTTTTGCTTCCACAGCGATTCGAAGGAGTTGTGCTCGTGGGTGGAGACGATAAACTTCGTGTGCGCCGCGTACTCGGCGCCGCCGCTGGCCGGCGCGGTGGGCTCACAGCGCAAGTTCCAGCGGCCGCTGCTGCCTTGCACGCACACCAAGCTAGCTATGGTAAGACGGTAACGTCCACGGTGCCGCTCGGTACTTCAAGTCTAATATTGTTTAACTTCTCTAAGGCCTAGTGACTTTGGTTCAAAGCAAATCTTCCTTTTTGTGTCTCCCTTTGCTCTTTTTGTACGAATGTTGAAATCGATTTCATCCATCGTTTTTTCAACTCGTCGCTACTATCCGCTGAAACATTACATAGTTACGAACCGATGCCATTGATGTGAGATAAATACTTTATCCTGTTTATATTTTTCTTTGGTGCACGGAAAAAGCTTCCACCACCGCTGAAATATTACCATTTAATTAGTATTTTTAGTAACATTGAGTTTACATATTATTCTCACGTCTATCGAACAATTTGAAGTGGTATTCCAGATTCTATAGTTAATTTAAACCCAAGAAAATAATAAATACTCAAGATCGTTCATTACTGTTTTATGGAACGGTCAAAAAAGGCATCATTATTATAATCTAGGCATTTTTAATGAATGTCAAAACATTTCAGCGCGAGCAACTGGTCGACCACGAAGAGAGGGCCGTCCGGCTGGAGGAGGAGCTAGCTGGCCTACGCAGCGCGCGGGACGCCACGCACACGCACGCGCACAACGCACACACGCGCGACAAAGACCACTACCTCGTGCACGAGGTATCTCACTCGCACACTCACTATTATATCTATTTATTGAGACACGAAGAGAACACTTTGTGTGGCACAATATTCTGTAGAGTTGCAACTATTTCTGTAATATTTGAAGAAAATAATGTCTTAGTAATTAATTAAAAAGTGTTTCGTAGCGATCCCACTACAGATTTTACATTACTCCATGTCTATTTGAAATCAATTTTGTTATACTGTCTATAACACATAGCTTTTACATTGCACTTTTAACATTTCTCGTTGTAAAGAACTAACACACTGAACTGGCACCTGACAACTGTTGGCCAGTTCAGCCTATGGAAATGATTTCGTTCTAATGACATACAGTCGCGGCATCCACGGTTCTTTTGTAACGGTATCTATTGGATGTCTCATTATCGCTTTACTCTGGTAATGTATCTATACTCGTATAGTACAAAAAAAATAACCGTCCGCAGATCAAGAGGTACCGCACGTATGCGTACGTGATGCGGGCGCGTGCGGGCGGCGCGGGGGCGGACGAGGCGGCGCCCGCACTGCCCGAGCGGCCGCAGCAGGGCCACCAGCCCCACCAGCCGCCGCCCTGACGCGCCATGGCGGTGTTCGCCGCCTGTGTGCTCTGACTACCCGCCGCGCCCGCGCCCTGCTGCCCAAGGTGGCACCGACGCCGCTGACCCTCACGCTACTCAGACCGGCTTAACCCAGAACACCGAGCAAACCGCAAACGCTGTTAACGGAACGCCTACTTCCTTATCCTAGAATGAAGATCAACAAATTGCTTACCGAGTATGGGAGCAATAGTGTGATTGATCAACAACTTGCAGGACAACTATATAGAAGGCTTATAATAAACAAGCAATATTTCTATAAGTAAAACAATTAATGACGACACTAGAATTTGTATTTGTTTTTAAATTATTACCATTTAGCAAACAAAAGCTTGTGAAGGGAACAATCAACTCTTTGTGATTTGCTTTGAAACTTCTCAAAAGTGAAACACTAATTTAATAGCATCCTATATAAATTTAATTTTCATTTTTATATAACAATTTTTCTAAATTAAAATTACCAGTATACAATTCTATATATCAATGACACCTAATTGGTTCTTGATGCTCCTACACCTCCCTCAAAATAAAACAACTAATACATTGGAAATTGTGTCAATCACACTTACCTCCGGAAAGGTCAAAATGACCATCGAAACTATATTGGAGTATTCATTCTATCAATGTAATCTAGTATTGTCTCTAAATTTTATGCTGTTTAATACATTGAAATTTTACTTGTAGTGGCAGTTAAAAAATTGTCCGACTATCAGACCTAACCGACGGCGCGGAAACACTTTACTAAGAATAATTACTATATTGACGTCTTAATAATTTCTTCATGTTTGTACCCGTTAAATATATAAATCTTAAGAAAATATAGTTACATCTTAAATACAATAGTATATAAATATGAAGCTAATAAAGGCTTAAAGCCATCAAACAAAACAAATGGAATTAATACTTAATTGAAGTTTATATTAAAATTTTTAAGACTAACTTAACGATTCGCCCACCGTATGCTCATTTACATGTATTTACGTGATAAATGGTTGAGCGTCTAAAACCTAAATTTAAGAGATATTTTAGGAATGAAATTATTAGTTTTCTTCTGGTTAAGTGAGTAATAAGTAATTAATTTATTGCTGATTTCGTATTAAACTGCATAAGTTTATTAACTTTGGTACAGAATTTTTTTCATCGTCAATTCAGGCTGGAATTGATCATTCGAAACTTGTTGATAATAAAAAAAGAGGTCTAACATGTAATTATAAGGTAGTCTATAAAGTAAGAACGGCAAAAACTGGCGGAAGCGTGCGAAGGGAGAAAGCGGACTGTTTTGAATATCCATTTAAATCCCCAACGGGACTCCGCCAAAAGACTGAATAAGATACTCTAACGACATTCCATTGAATCTAAACGACGAAGTATATATTCTGGGCAGCTGATTGAGTGCGGCGGGCGTGCTTTAGTAGATTGTACATTGACACAACAAATTAACAAATGAAAATATTCTCATCATCTAGTCCTGTCTTCCTGGCGATACATATTGATTTTAATGTTGATTCTGCGTGTAAAAGGAGTTCAAATGTAAATATAAAGTACAGAACGAAAAGGGTTTTTTCTTGTCATTTATTTGCTTGGCGCTGACTCGTTGTCATTTTATGGCATATGAAAAAAAATAGTGAGGACACATGTACTGTTATAATGAAGAGGGATTAATAATTGAGCAAGACTGGAACAACGGCTTTTCTTAATAAACTATACTGCAACTTTATTTTATTGAAAGTATGTTATGTTGTACTTTGGTGCCACTAGTCTGGCTGGTTATAATGCTTTAAACTTCCTTTATTTCTATTGTTAGCTTCATTGGTTATTATATCTTAAATAATTTATACCATTCCAAGTCACGGTGTTCGCAAATTTTAATGATGCAACAGAAAGAATTCTATATAATATCATTTGCAGACGGCTGGATTTATAACATTGTTGTATATAGATTTTAGTGTTGAGACTGATAAGTGAAGTTATTTATTTCGTTTGTAAATCAACCAGTGTCAAATCTTAGACGTCAATATCCAAGTATCGCACCTGGGATCTCAGATGCAACTATATATTTATTATAATATTTATGAGTATGTGAATGAATCAGTCATCGACACTGAGAACATGGAAAGAGAAGAAATGCGGGCTTTGTATTTTTTAATAACATTATATATAACTATAGTCCGTAGTATAGCCGATAGTGCCAGTAAAGTGATATTAGACTCTTCGATTTATATTAATTGTGATTAATTTTTGTCATTATTTTTAAAAATGTAAAGCGAATTGTCTTCGTGTGTTTGTTAAAATGTATGAAACTTATCTATTCTCGTAGCACGATCTTTACCATTCGTTTCATAAGTAGTATAGAATCACCAAGTACCTCTCCTTGTTATAGGGATGTTATATTATTGGATCTATATATTTGTAAGTTGTGTAGGTAACATAAAGCGATTTTGAAATTAAATAGGTGGAAATTTATTATAAGTAAACATCATTTAACATAACTTGGATCATCAATGATGACAGGGTATGATGCATTTGGAGCTACTACAAAACAACTACCGTGACCGAAAGTATGTTAAATATCAAAGCATTAAATAACTTGCACATGCCCTGTAATATATTGGTGTTTCTTTTTAGAATATCACAATTTTAAACTGTAATATTCATCAAAATTAATCAAATGTTACCCCATTTTTATATGAAGTGTTTGAAGTCTTACTTAGTTAAGACCACTACACAACAAGCAGGTAATTTTACATTAAATAGTTTTATATAATGTTATTTCTAAGATAATGTTAATGGAGAGATCATGCTATAATAATCAGATTAGCGTAATAAATCTTATATGGCTTCACAAAATGCCAAGAGCTGATCTTATAAAGTATTCTTCCTGCTCATGTAAAAAAAGCTTTTTTCTATTTTATTTCAATAAAAAAAAATATGCAGAGTTGTTTAGTACAATTTCCATTATTATCGTTTTTATACTTTACGCTTATTGTTCTATGGGTGTTTTGATTTCTGTAATATTATATATTTGCCATTGTTACACAAAAATCAAATGTAACAAACTATGTTGCACTAAACAAATGTGTATATATATATATCTATATTACATTTTACATCGCGAGACTAACCGCAATGAAGTTGCTGCCATTAGCAGTCTTGTTTCTTGAACCTTTTTGGACAGAAGTTTATTGCTTGTAAATAAGTTATTTTTTACATTTTATTTACATACAATTATTTTTTTATGATTTACTGAAGTGTAAAGTTTGATTAGTTTTGTTTTAAATAAAATGTTTGTGCTCTGTGCTTTGTGAAAATCATTGTCATAATAGACTGAATTGTTTTAACCCTCACTGATAGATACAAAATACATAATAAAAATTCATTGATAATATTTTATGGCACTAAATGGGCATTTAAAAAAAATAATAATTATATAGGACATAATTTGTTTTGGCTGACTTAAATTTGTTTGAATAGCAAAAGAAAAACACCAACTTGATTACCTGAGAAAAACAAAATTAAACAAAATAGATTTACAGCCATTATTGGAAGTTATTTAAAATAAAAAAAACATCTATTTCTTTACAATATACTTCACAAATGATGATGTACTGTGTGTTGACTTTGGTGGATTGATGTGTGGGCTTGGAGTCCCAGAGACATCAATGCTATATTGGGATACCAAATCGGCGGAAAAGCTGGTTTCCACAAGTTTTAGTTTCAGCTGTAGGGTCATGCATAACTCTTGTGGATTTATCATCCTTTAATGTCTACATCCAAATGTATAATCTGTATTTTTCTGCAGAGGTCTTTGTAAAGGATGGGCAAGTAATTTGGCAACACATTCATGAATTTTTGTTGCATTTCTTGATGCTTCATATACATAAGAATATCCATCATCTAAATCTTGAAGAGCATCATATATTTCTTCACATTTATGTAATGCACAATCTTCTTCATGTGATAGTAAGATATCAATATAGAAATAGAACTGCTTCTTAAGATGAATAAAATATGGGTCCTCCTGTGGGATATATGGAATACAATTTGATCTACCATATAAAACTATCATTCGGACCACATACTGGGGAGGTAAAATACAATCTGTGTCATTATAGTCTGGTATTTGTATTTCTTGTTTTAGGATATGAAAAATTTTTTGGAAATCAAATGTTTCTGATATGCTCTCTTTTGGGCTAAGATAATCAATAACATTTATTATGTCTTTCAAATTATTTGTAAATCCTTGTAACCAATATGGATCACTGTCTTTTAATATTAGCAATGCAAACTCAGTGCTTTTATTAATGGCATGTTTTGAATGTATGAAAAAATCTAATACTCTTTTCAACATATTAAATGGTGTAAAAGTGGTGCCATCCATTAAACGCAAAAGAGTATTTGGATTATCGTAACAGACATCTAAGCAAATAATAATTTTCTCTGGGACATTAATATTAGGTAAATTAGGTTTCTGAAAGCTTGCTACAGCTTGATTTCTAATTTCTGCAATTTCCTCATTACTTCTTTGCCGGTTGGAGTTTCTGTAACAATATAAAATTATTGACGTCATTATTAAAGAATATATTACCAAAAGTAGCATATTGATTTTAAGCCACGACTTTCGAATGATATATTATCGGAGACATTATTTTTAATGAATATCTTACCCTGAATTATTCGAATCTGATACATTTGAATTACAGGATGAGAGTATATCGGGGGAATCCATCACTAACAATAGTATAGATTACTTGATTAAGATTCAACAATAATTGACTTAAAACAACATTAGTTGACGAAGTGTTAAATTTCGTAGTACAAAAGTTAGTTACGATGAAGTTGGAAGGTATTGAAATATGTAGTCTTTAGAAATCGCGGATATTAAATTCTATTAACTCTGAAGGCAAAGAAAAAATTACAGATGTCAACACGTGAATGTCACAATTACTATCACAGAGTACATTTATGATTATAATAATGGTTGGCCATAGAAAACGAAATGGTTTCCGTTTGTTTTTTTTACATAAAATTACCCCAGTTTATGAAATACGAATAAACTATATAAGTATATGAAAATTTTCAAATAAACCATATCCCTCTTTTATTTCATACTATCTCCCTCTTCGAATTCAAAAAGTATAAAAAACTTTATGTATGAGTCTGTTTAGCGTAAATATATTTAAATTTCTATTACATATCCTTTGATTTTTAAGTTTGAATTTTTCATTTGTCATAAATCTCAAAAAATTAAAAAAACGCTGCGAAGTGCTTAAAACATCGTTTCTACTGATAATATATTCTAATTTAATATTTGATTTCAACCTTAATTGCAACGTAATAAATATTTTTGAGATATTTTGTGTTTATCTATAAAATCGTTTCAGAACTTTGAAATGTCAAAATTTTTGACATGCCTGAAATGTTGGCTTGCTTTATGTAGACCAAGAGAAGTGATTGTTATTATATTGATATTTTAAGTCGTTGCAATGGATTACCATTACGAACAAACTAGTGAAATAGAAGCGTTAGATTCTATATATTATGGTGAAATGAAAAGTAAGTATTCGTAAAATGAGCTTTATGGTTTTAGGTTATTGACTTATCGTTTATATTTCTAAATTATTTCGATAAAGCTTTAGAGACGGAGCCATTCCACAAATTTTGCATACCAATCATGTCTGAGGACTTTGAAAGCACTGGTGATGGCCTTGCTTGCCAGCTGATATTCACTTATACGTCCAAATATCCAGATGAACTGCCTATTGTAGAAATTGAAAGTGAAGAAAATTTTGATGGTTTCGACAAAAACGAATTACAAGAACATTTAGTTGAACAGGTTAGGAAATTTAAGTTCTTTTTATATTAATTTTTTTTAAATATATTTGTTTGCTTTAGAATAGATTCTGAGAATGTTCGTTACACTTACTGCTTAAAAAATTGTATTTTAAAGGGAAACCAAAATTTAGGCATGGTCATGGTGTTCACTTTAGTGTCAGCAGGGCAAGAATGGTTAAATGAGAAATGGGACAGAATGAAAAGAGAAAAGGAAGAAAAGGTGCTTGCAAAAATTAGAGCAGACGAGGAAGCTGAGCAGGTAAATTGTTTTATTATTTCAATTCCATGTGTAATTCTTATAAAATGTTTATTTTTTATAAATGTTTTTTTATATTATTTTTATATAAAACATTTACAATGTTTTATATAAATGTGATAGACACACATACCTGTTAGTTATATAAAATTTCAAAATAATATTCCCACTTTGCAAGCAAAATAAAACATTGTTCTTTTGTTACTCTTCTAATAAGTAAAATATAAGCCTGTCACGAAAATCCATAAAATGCACAATTTTTTTTTTTTAATAATAATTACAGAAACGGTTTGAAGGAACTAGAGTGACTGTAGAATCATTCTTGGCATGGCGAAAGCAGTTTGAAAGTGACATGGGCATTCCAGCTAAAAGAGAGAGAGAAGGAAAAGACAGAAACAAATTAACAGGCAAAGAATTGTTCTTAAGGGACACAACACTCAATGAATCTGATCTCAAATTTTTGGATGATGGTGAGTAGAGAGCAGATATTTTAACCATATTTAATTTACTTCAGTTGATTTCATTTACACTAACCAAAAAAAATTCCAGCCATAACATCCAGCTCATATATAAAAAAAAGTTTATAATCTTCTAAAGAATGTAATCTTTTTAATTTTACAATCATCAAAATACATTCCTTAACTTTTCAATTTTTTGTAAAATTTTAGGCGATGCTGTTAAAGTAGATGAATCGCTGTTCCAAGATTTGGATGATTTGGAGCTCTCAGATGATGATGAGGATGACGAAGATTATGTGCCTGGTAAAAGCGGCAGCGAAAGTGATTAGCGAATAATCACGCGCTCCAAAAGTGAGCGCTTATAACAAAGACTTGCTTATACCAACATGTATATGTGTGCATGGGAAATAAACAAGAGCTAATGAGATACATAAAGCAATATATAACGCTTATATGCGAGGCTTGTTACCCAAAATGATTAAAAATTGGAAGGGATTTCTGTGTGGTAACATCCAAACATCACTTACTGTATTTTGTATAACAAAATAATTATAGAATCATAGGATACCATTTTTGAGTTACATCTTCTGTAATAGACTTATTTCAAAACCGTGTTGACCGACACAAGTTCTGTGTGTCTAATGGCCAGGGATATTTTTTAAAATTTAGCTACCAACACACCTCCATATGAGGTTTCACCTTGCAATGTGTGTAACACATAACAGCACTACTTTCTTTAACTATATCTTTGTCATATTATATAGGTGAACTTAATATCAGTGGACAATTAAAAGTTAATATTTAAACATGTCATGTCCCTTAACTTAGTCTCGAAAATAGGAATGGTTTGGACATAGATGCATTTGTATTACCCCGCACAGCCTTTATTTAATATATTTAATTAGTTTTAAGTTGCATTACCTCACAGTTCTCCTTTCCTACTTTTAGTTTTGGTTTACAGGTGCCTAGGACAATAGCAAAAATTTTTATTACAAATTTACAGCCAGTTTAGCTTTCTCATCCATATCAGATATGTTATTGTTCTTAATAAAAGAAAGAGTTTGTTTTATTTGGAGAATAGTTTTATTTACACTTTGTAACTAATAAATATATACAGCTAACATGTAAATTGTTTAATGAAAAAGCAATTGACTTGCAACATCAATATAAGTAATAAAAACAGAACTGCTATTGTTGCAAACAAAACAAATTTAACTGGTTCATGTCAGTTGTAAATATTAACAAAACAATCGAAATTAAAAATAAAATGAATTATCACAAAATATAATCACAAGTGCAGTCTTAAAAACAAATACCTAAAATTAGGGCTAATATTATCTAATGTTGTCTACAGTTAATTCGAGATATGTATAAAGTTTCAAACTGGTGCAAACACATACAATATGAATTATAAATGAAATTTCACCAAAAAGTTCAGTTTTGTGAAATGTTTCATTATTTTAATTCACGATTCAAACACCTTACTGAAGAAAAATATTTAATAAATTACAACGCTCTTAAAAGGTACACAACACAACAACAATTTAGAAATATATTTAACATCCTTTTAGTAAATATTTATGTAGGTAGACTTCCTGTAAATAAAAAAATATATATATAATAATATAAAAAAGCGGTCTAACAGATCACAATTAAGATGTTATATTATATTCGAGAGTAATGTTTTTACACAAGGAAAGTAAAAACTTTCGGATGTAAAAAAAGGTGGAAATGTTTGAATTAAAAAAAAACAAAAGTTGATATTTGAAACTTAAACATCGGAATAATATCAACGAATATAATCCGCCATTTAATAACTTCAATATATGAACACCACAAGGTTCTGGACAAATGTTAAGTATAAGTACTTAACTTATACTTAATATTTGTCCTCTTCAAAATGGTTAGTTAGTTGATTATTATAGGTACAATACATATAAGAATTAATATCAACTACTACTTCCATGTGTGATATTTATGTCTAGTACGTAAATGACCGATTTCGTAAGGGTGAACGTATAAAAGGAATTAAAAATATATATGTTATATTATTCCTCTCTCAATAATAATTATTTCCAATCTCAATATCAATTATATCCACAATCTAGAAAATTACCTACTAAATTTAAGCAAATATATAAATAAACTTATTAAATTATATGTATAACAATCATGTTTTGTCATAAAAAGTTAGTAAGGAACTGTTGAAAATGAATAAGTGCGTAATTTGAGTCTAGAAGTCCACCTTCAATTAATTTTTTTCTAAGGTTAAAACTACATGAAATTTTTTCATACACTCACTTATGGTTATTGCACACACCTCTCTTGAGAACTGTTGTTAGCAGTTACAATTTCATTTTAAAAAAGGTCTTTTATAGAACATTTTTATATTTTAATTATATAGTTTTAGATAATTTGAACTAACTGTATCTGCGAAAATACTCGTGTTAACTTTCAATCCATAACAGTTACCTCTTTGCAAAAACTTGCTATTTCGTTTACCAATTATAGTTGCTTCTCTTTTGTCAACTGTAGGTTAAAGTCATTCACGATGACACGATGTCTGATATAATAACAGTATTGTCAATAACCATCTCAAAAAAATAAATAAACTCCTGTTTCTTTGATATTAGATTGGATATTTATTTTTATTAATAAAAACTATTATAAAGTAAGTTGCTGAATGTCGACCCTGATAAGAACATCGCTTGATAGTCAATGATGTATGTGTGCATGTAAGATTTCAAAAACACCACTAGTTATAAATATTATAACAATATTTATAAGATTTATATCATTGTATCTCTTAGCCAACATACTGTTCACTTTTTATTTAATCGGTATTAATTATAAGGTTCATTGGCGCCTATTTCTACATCCTCTAATTTTAAACTAAATTTTAATTTAGAGCACATACAGATAGAAGTATTTTCTGCTCAAAAACTCGTTGTTATACATGTAAAATAATGTCTAACACTCCTGTGTTCTATTATCAAAAAAACAAAGGTATTAGAGGCTGTCCGTTCTAAGCGAACTCATTAAGCACGTTTCAGCGATATCGCTAGAAAATATTTCAACATATTTGAAATGGATATTGGCTGAAGAGCTTGTACTGTTCAACCCCATATCATAATTTTTGTCACAAATGATAGTCATATCATACGATTCATAAACACGTTTATTGCGATACTTTGATTCGAAAATACACGCTAATTCGTATGTTACTTGTCCTAGTGGCATGGTGAAAAGAAATACTCTTAACAAATATTTTTATTTTAAAATAAAAAGTAAATAAAGTACGTCTACTATTTATGAACTTAAATTATCTAATCTTACCAGTTCGGATAAGTTAAGGAATTGGTTTAGGTATAGTAAACCGAAACATAACAAACATTAGAATAGGTGCAGTGCAAAGAAACCAAAGAAATCAAAAAAAGTGTACTCATATGTACGGATATATATACGTATGTACTTTAGTGGATATATTTACGTAATACCTGTCTAATGTGACAATATAATATTTTTACCTAAATAAGTTAATTGGGTATTTGTCACCTATTGTTACGGTGGACCCGATGCCAAAAATTCAACGCACTCTGTATATTTATTGTGATTCAGTGAATTGAATATCTTACAAAGCTACCTATCTAAGGCTTGTGTAAAAATATTTGGATGGTTAATTATCGTCCTGTAAGACCATATAGCATATTACAATAATTTATTATCTATTATATTTTCAAGAAAATCCTGCGGCGCGATCATTTATTTAACAAAGATAGATTGCTTAATTGTCTAAAAGCATTGTAGTAGTAAAATGTTTAAATAAAAGCAAGCACTAAAATTAGATTTTATTTTCAGATGCATTAGTGGCGGAAAATTGTGAGAGCGGACTGCCCATTCTTTTTGGAAAAATCCTTAAATTGACGGCGCCGACAGGAAATTTTCATCTGTTCCACGTAATCACGTAAGTAACTACACATTTTGTTGTTAACTATGAAATTAAAATAGGTTATTTCAAGCGTTGTGTGACATTGGCCAAAGCAACCGCGAACGCTTGAAGGGCGGAGAACGGATACTGGAAATCCAGGGTGTAGGCGTTGCCATCGATCCGACCGAACTGCATCACCTGGGAAGCAAATGAGAATTTCATGGATTTTAAGGTGTCATTAATGATTCGGTTCGACCGATAGAAGCAGAACTATACGGATGCGTAATATAAGACGTCGCGTTTCGTGTTTCCTATCATATGTCGGTGGTAGAGCCACGCAGCTGCCCCCGCTGCTAAATGGGCCGGCTCGAACCGGGTGAGTACCACGACCTCACAGAAAATCGGCGTAAAGTGGAAGTGTTTTTGCTTCCACGTTTCGTTCGGTGAGTGAGGTGGCCGGTGGCCCACTCCTTTC
>DWHO01001490.1:0-15323 GCA_018247575.1 Eurytides lysithous rurik
AACTTGTGGAATCGGTTGTCGCTTGCGGTATTTCCGGACCGATACGACATTGGAACCTTCAAGAAGAGAGCATACTCTCACCTTAAAGGCCGGCAACGCATTTGCAATTGTTGTCGGCTCTTCTCAGTAGAACTGTTTTCCGAGCCGATGATAGCTTCGTCACGAACTGAGGTGTAAAAATGACGACTCATAAATGCTTGTCAATGACTATTGAATAAATATATTATGATTCGATTTGAATAAACTGCACATGCATCTCTTATAACATCTTATATAAAACAAGAAATAAGTATATAAACCATAGCTTGCATTAAATTTAATATCCTTGAGGAAAACTAAAACTAAATGAATCAATAAATAAAATTATTATTCTGCAAATAATTATTGTGTGTAAGTGCGGGAAAACATAATAAGAAAATTTGCTGCATAGATATGGATCAGATAAGTAATAATAATACTAGAAACATAATTTTAGGATATGTGAAATTTGCCAAAGCACACGGTGCCTCAGTCTTTAATATACTTTTGTTTGTCTCACTTCTAGACAAATGTATATCAAAGCTGCGTTATGTTTTACTTAATCTTTCTAAACTCTAATTTACACCCACGACAGTCCAAAACAAAATGTAGACCCTGCAGAGGCATTGTTTCCCTTTTAAAATGTGAACAGCTTGAATATTGTTCTCGACTTACAGAAACAATTCAAGGTCGGCTACAACCGTATATAATGGTTCGTATTCTCATATAAAGTTGCCAATTCGTAACAAAACACTGTATGAAAACGAAGAAAAATGTTCATTTCAAAGCGCATAAAATTATTTATCGCTCCATAAACTACAACATGCTTATTTTAATAGTTCTTTTCTTATGTGTTGTGGTTCATTAACATTGAACATATTGATGTTTACCTAATAAATCATAGTTAATACACATTACTAAATTATAGATAATAATCAAAGATGATACAATTTATTGTTTAATTAAAACACCATTTATTTCTTATGAAGTATGCAATATTCATCCCTTATATGTTCATAACATTCAATCAATGTGTTATAAATAGCTGAAAATTTATAACATTATTTGTTATTCATCTAAATTGTATAATGAGTAAATATTGAAATTAATAAGCAAGTTTTCTCTCATATGTATTTTTTTAATTAGGACACAATTAAGATAGGCATTGACTTGTTTGAGTATGAGTTTTACATGATAGAGCCGGCAGTAACCACTGCGGCATAATGAGCCAACTCAGACTTAACCAACCCAACTAGTAAGCACTAGAAAATCAGAGAAAATCACCGTCAAGTGGAAGTGTTTATGCTTCCGCATTTCATGCGGTGGCCACCTCATACCCCTATTTTTCTTAACAATTAACCTGGGTACAGTCCTCGGATGGTCTTTATTTCCTTAACAATTCAATCTCTAAATGTATTTTGTTTATAGTGTAGTCAGTTAAAATTTACAAAACATTAAGTTGTCCTTAGTACACTGTTTAATTGTATATCATGCTGTGAATTCATATTTAAATAACTCCAGATAGCTGTTATAGATCTGGGAGTTTGTCTGCATGAAATTTATGAATATAAAACACCTTTATAACACAAGACATTTCTATTTTACAATAGGGGCAGCATTATTTTAAGAGAAATAAAAAATAATGAAGATTTTATATTTTTTTACCAATAAAAAAAATTAAATTATACATATTTACGGACATGACAATTTCAGTTTTATTATCCTTACAAGGCATACCTACAAAGATAACACTGTCTTTATTACATCTACTAGTCACTTGACAAAAGTCTTGTACACACAAATATGTAGCACTTTAGTTTGTCATTTTCTATTATTTACTAATTATTTATTTATTTAAAGAGTATGCACAATCGACGTCCATAGGTGGACTTAATGCCAAAGGCATTATCTACCAGTCAACCTTTAGTTGTGGAGAAATGGTGAGGTAGGTGCACTTATGTTGGATAAATGATGAAAAAGAAATATCCAGCCTTTAAATGCTTTTCAACCTGCTACAGCATATAGACTTAGGCAAGAAGGTCACCTGATGTGACAACCCCAAAAATTGTTTGAATCTTTGTAAGTGCAAGGGAACCTTTTAATGATTTAAGTAATTTTTGGAAAAGTTCTAGAAACCTTCCTTCTCATTTTATATTGTACTACAATTAATAGATCTTGACTTTAAGAGGACAAAGTGATAACTATGAGAAAAAAATGTAACTATGTCTACATTCTTGTAACAACTTAAGAAGTAAGTAGAGTAAAAAAAGAGAATTTTTACTCTTTTTTTATGCTTGTATACTACTTGTTACATTAATAAAAAGAAAGAGTTGTGGTAGCTCAGTGTCCGGGCACTCGCTTTTAATTCAATATACTCAAGCAACCTGAGTTCAAATCCTGGTGCCCGGCACCAATGAATTTGTTAATTTATAATAAGCAAATTTAAGTGCCGATTTACCATGTACTCAACGGTGAATAAAAACATCGTGAGGAAACCTGCATATTTAAGAAACAATTAAAAAAAATCTTAAATATGTGAAGTCCGCCCATCCGCAGTGGGGCCGCGTGGCGGTCTATGCCCTTATAACCCTCTGTATAGAGGAGGCCTGCGCTCAGCAGTGGGACATATATAGGCAGTTAAGTAACCTCAAAAGAACACTTTGAACACTACATGTCAGATTTTGGTAACAGTACGCACTCGTGCACGTGGATGCGGTCGCAGACGTCGCTCCAGAGGCGCGCGTACTTGACGGGCGTGACGGGCTCCTGCGGGTCGCGGTCCACGTGCAGGTGCAGCATCAGCCGGCAGAACGACGCGCGCAGCTCCTGCGACAGCGACCCGTCCGACATGCACCTGCACACACACACGCACATGCGCGTCTTGACCATATCGATGACCGTTTAATTCCAATTCGTGGAAACTAGCCTAATTCGTGGAAACTAGCTCCAATTCGTGGAAACTAGCCTAATTCGTGGAAACTAGCTCCAATTCGTGGAAACTAGCATTTCCACGGAATCGGCGATCCGATGAAGCATTATAAAGCCGCATTGGCTAAAAGCATCAACGTCAGTCCATAAGATAAGATAGTGTTTAATATTTTTTACCCTTTCGCTACGGCAGTGTGCTCCGTTGGAGTGACGTACATTACATAGTAAAAATAAACACATCGCCGGGCTCATGGCCAAATGGTCAAGTGTTATACACTGACGTCATCTATAGGCAACACTCGTACACACAGAACGTTGCACGGATGCCGTTTATAATCGACACTAGTAGCGAAAGGGCTACAAAGTAGTAGCATCCTCTATTCTTACAGTTTGATCGATAGCAATTAGTGTTGTACTTTACAAGGACTTGGAACCATTTGTTACATTGTGGTCATGTTCAAAACAGGGGTTTTCAACATGAACATAGAGCGATCCACTTCTTTGATATTTGTATCAAGACAGCTGATTAATCTCCTACGTATTTGATGTGAAAATGTAACTTTTATACTTTTTCAATTCTTCTAGTGAATAGGGTATCCAAGACTTAATTTCTTAAAGGTCTGTAACGTAGTTTTGAGCATCTTCACAGTACTCTGTGTATCAACACAGTGAATCTATCCATAATACAGTTGGTTAGTATTGCCGCCATTTATTTTATGTTATTAATATTACGGAATGCGATAAAAATTACTGGAGTAAAGGCGACTTAACTAAAACGCCAATTAAGGGCTATAAATGAGTGTAAACAGCAATTTATCAGTTGAAAACCACTTTTTGTCGAGGAAAAATAACAATATACCCAGTTTCCTACTGAATTTCTTCGGGAATCAAACGGTGTTATGTGAGAGTTTCACCGTAGCAGGGTTTTTAGGAAGGGTTTTACAGTTTAAGTTGAAGGTGTTGGAAATGTGATGAAGCAAGACTATGGCAAAATACCTTAGGATGAGATTGATGTGCAGCTGCGGCGAAAGGCTGTTGAGCGCGAGGTACTGGCGGTTGAGGCACATGTTGGAGAACAGGTCGAGCTGGTGGCGGTAGTAGTCCAGGATGGCGGCCGCCTCGCTCCGGGGATCGCGGCGCGCCTCGCCCGCCAGCTCCGACAGCAGCCGGGAGCACTGCCAACGACGGAAGGACGTTAAGCTGAATCCACGGCCAACCCAACCAGATATGAGGGTAAACTTTTGCGGATATAATGATATCATAATCTGTTTTCTAGTTCGTTTTACAGAATAGATACCCGATCTATTATCATTTTTATTCCAATTTTACAGATCTTCAAATAAAGGTTTTGAAAATAAAATTATTATGTAATTTTACCATGGGAGACTAGTCAAACTACTTTTTAATTATTTTTTTTTGATATGGCGACACAAGTGAGACGTGCGCCCGATGGTAAGCGACACGCCTGTTCATTACAACATTAGTGTGACACGAAACTTGCTTGACCCAGCACAATGTTCATCACTCAGAAAATTGAGATGTAATATCTGTATGCCCAGATGCGCAGACAACATGGTCCTTCAAACCGAAATACAGCGGTTCTTGCTCATTACAATTGACAATGCACGCCAGGCGGAGTCTGATAGAGTCTTGCCACTGAGAAAACTATACCTTTTCTAAATAACGCGCCCTGTGCAATTTTCTTTATAACATCTTTGAGTCATCGATTATAACAAAACGCGTCCCGACCTTTTTGTTGTTCCACAGCAGCATCACCTCGTTCTCGACGGTGTATTTTTCAGTGTCGTCTGCTTTCAGTTTGCTCTCGTATTTTGTAGAGACTAGCCTGTTAAAAAAAAACATTATATTCTGATAATGATCTGAGATATGGATGCGACATTGGAGGCTAAATCAAAATGTTCATAACAATTTCAATTACCTTTGTATTCGATATTACATTGCTGCAATCAAAGTCAACATTAGTGATGTTCATGAGAAATCGTTCTGCGCTGTCTTCATTATCTAGAAATATAGTATAACTAATTTTTAAGAAAAAAATTCTATCAGCACTTAGACAAATCGGTCGACGATGTTGCCATTCACTATTGAGCACATAAACTCTACTCAAATCAAATCAACATTCAAGTTTGTAAGTTAGAAATGAATTAACTTATCAGTACCGGCACCAGAATTTGAACTTAGGTTGCTCGATTATTAGAATACCGTTCGGAAACTAAGTTGCATCTAAGAGCCATACAACTATTGTAGAAAAATTCCAAGAGCATAGATTTTAAAATATGCTTCTTGGATTTTTGTACTATTTGTGTATCGTCTTTACAGATGACAATAAAAATATACAAGGTTACCGCTGTAATGTCCTCCCGACCAATTCCGGCCACGTCGGCCTTTCTACAATAGATCAGCCATATGCGCAGGAATTATTATAGCGCACAAGCGTCTGCGCGGGCATAGGTGCACTCTCTCTCTTACTCTCGCAGCCCGATGGGGCGGATACCCGACATGACCACAGAGAGATCGGGCCCGGAGCGGTGACATCGAACCGTCATTATGTAACTTCTCCAAGCCACCGCTAGATGGCGTCGACAAGAAGCCGTTAACGTTGTAAACAGGAGAATAAAAAAGCAACCTAGTCTCGATGAGGATGTCCGCATTGTTCGCGCAGAGCACGCTCTTGCATATCAGCTCTTGAGTGACGGCGATCGCCTTCTTATTCGATATGCAGAGGTCGCTCAGGTAGTCCAGGAAGCGGGATTGCCATGTCTTCATGTTCTTGCGCACGAGACCTAAAATGCGTATTAGACAATTTACACAAAATATCGATAGCGAAATGTACGATACATTACACTAATATTCATATTTGGGTTCATCTGTTTTGTTTTGTTCTAAACCAGTGATTCTTAAAGCGGTCCCACGAGAGACCCGCGGGGGTGTGAGTCATCTTCACATGTTTAGGCAAGTTAAAGGAATATGGTAGAAATGTAGCAGTGGAAAATGACCGAAATCAGTAAAACCTTTCAAGTGGTCTATGAGAAAAAAATTTACTAGTTTTAATGCCACAACAATTTTCTTACTGGATGTTTGGCTATATAACAAACATTTCCCACTTTTTAGGTTATTTTCGACCGAACACTAAATTTGGACGGGAAATTGAAAATTAATCTTTTTTTTTTGGTAACAACAAACAACAGTACTCTCGAAGGTAAATAACTATACACCAGAGTGATTGCAGTCTTGCAAACAGGTGACAATGTAGGTTTTGTTTATTTCATGATTATTTTTAAATTAATCAGGCTGACAAACGAGCAAGCGGTTCACCTGATAGTAAGCGATCACCGCCGCCCATGGAGATTTGCAACATTACAGAGCAATAATGCATTGCCAGCCTTTAAGGGGGGAGGGTTAAAGAGAGGAGGAAGAGGAAAGAGGGAAGAAGGAGGAGGAGGAAAGAGGGAGGTAAGAGGGTACGGGGGATGGAGGAAGAGGTAGGGAGGGGAGTGAAAGAGGAAGGAAGGGAAGAGAGATAGATGGATAGGCCACCTCACCGGACGAAATGGAAGCACATACTCTTCCACTCTACGCCGCTTTTCTGTGAGGTCGTGGTACTTATCCGGTTCGAGCTGGCCCATTCGGCATTACCGTACAAAGGTAGTGATAAAGTAATATTGGGGGGCCACTGGCCTACGAATGTCTCGATCTCCGAAGCGGTTATATGCTTCTCCAACAGCTTCCTGTTGTTGTGCAGCAGCGCAGTGATCGTGTCCTCTGCTAGGATGTCGTAGCCGATTTGCTTCTGCATGAAGCCGAAGTGTTTCGCTATGTATTCCTGTCGACAAAAACAACATATACAGAAGCGCATTTGACAGCGGTTCCCAACCTTTTATGGACCGCCGCTCCCTGTACTATAATAAAAAAATCTGCCTATTAGCTCGTTGTTTCGAGAATAAAAGCCTTTACTGCTCTATCTATAAGAGAACGTGTGTAGTCCATCAGAAATCATTGAAAAAGTGGGTTAACATATATAATAAAGGAATAAACAAATTTTTCATGAGTAAATAGATATATTTTCAAGTAAAATCTTAAAGTAAGTAAGTAGTTAAAGATAAATTATATATAACAAATATAATTGAAGTGTTAAGCTGTTAAGTTTTGGTGCTTTCTTTGCAAAGCACTTACGAGGTATCTCGTTTTCCTTATTGCGTTGTTAGGAGACATCTTGTTTTTCATATGATATCGTCATGGTCCGTTGTAATAGGTACCGCGGTGGCGATAAGTGAAAGGCCACTTCACTTTGTTACATGTTTGTCTACACATCATACTCTAAAAAAGTCTTTATACGAATTTTGAATTAACGTGCATTTTGAAAAATTACTCATAATTTTTTTTTTTGAAAATAAACATCTCACGTGACAGTGTTTTTTCACCATAATTGATTCAAAATTATTTGATGCAAAACTTTATCCGGCCACTAGGTTATGGTTAGCAATGAAATGTTTGGGCCGCAATGTGTTAATTCGTTTAATACTTTAACCAGCGTAAGTTCCTTCAAGCATAGTGTAGGTACACTCACTTGATTCTTTCTGTAGTCCTGTTGGCTGAGCCTCAGTATCCGGTAGCAGAGGCGAAAGATGCATTTGTACGGAGCGTAGCGCGGATCATACAGCTCCTCTATCTTCAGGAATGATTCGCCTTCCGCTGTCTCTTGGAATGGGCCCTGGTGTTTAAAAAGTGTACATTTAAAATTAACCCTGTCACGATTTGATTTTTTGTTTAAATTAGGACCTTTTCGGACATTTTCCGAGAAAAAAATACGATGAAATATGAGTTGTTTTTTGAATTGAACCCCTTTTAATCTACGATGTTGACTAATCAACATTAATAATATTATAAATTTGAAAACATGTTTGTTGGTTTGCCTGTCACAACAATGGCGATACTAATATGCATGACTTTCATAGGTATAGTATTTTGGTAGAAAAGGGATTTTTTGGCTATTTTTTATTTCGGAAAACACTTCATTTAAATTTTCCGATTGAGTATGGCAGTTTCTCAATAGATATTAATCAATAATTAGTTTCTTTTATAATAACGCTGACCTATAAGGGCGTTTTATATATATATAAATTTCACACGGACAAACGTCCAGATTCATAGTGTGTTCTGTAGTTCATATAATATTTGCCCCGGTTGAGAATCGAACCGACCATCTGCGACACTGAACAAATGAGCTGAGCTTAGCAAATTCACCAAATTTTTCATCGAATACTTATTAATACAATAAATATAAAAAAATATTTATTTGTATATTAGCTTTTCCTTTTATAAGGTGTTTATTAACAAAATACATGTACCATATTTTGGTATAAATATTATTAGCAATGGAACGTTGCATTAACTGAATTTATTTCGAAAAATAACAGAAAAAATGGTAAAAATCGTACCGACACTAGAAAGCATAAACGTATTTACCACCAATCGACTTGGTTTAATTTACTAATAACAATGTTATTAAAAAAAATACTCCACGTGTTATTTACCATGTTTCAGCTTTCCAGCGTCGATAAGTAATGGCAAGTAGTAAATTATGAAACCTGCAGAATCTTGAAGAGTTGTCGCAGGATGTACTGCTCGCGCAGCAATTTCTGTCGGTCTCTGTTTGGGTTCTCCACCACCAGGTCCAGGGCTTTGGATTTGTTCGGTTCGTTCTCAAAGCCCGCGATGAAGTATACGATGTCTTGTAGGAGGCACGTCAGGGCTCTGTCGTGACGAGGAAATTAAATTTTATTTAATTACCAGAAATTTATCGCACAATACCTACAATTAGATTTTTTTATATATTTGAAAACAATATTGAGTTTGCGACTGCATGTGTATTTACTTAATCCTGACAATTTAAATTAAAATCTGTAATCATTTTATAATTATATTACTTAAAAGTTCAACTTTAACTTCAAAAGTTGCACGATATTCGGGTACAACGGTATTTTAAAATCAATTATTATTATTCACATTAAAAACAAATAATTATTCCTGTATTATTAATTATTTTATGTCGTCAAATATTAGATATCGCAAAAAAAAAACGATAACAGAATAAACGCAATCAAATTTCGACCACATGTATAAATCATTGCGTATCCCACTAGCTAAGTATTGGCGTAAGTCCAGTATTGGCTACCTAATTTAGCAATGGTATGGTAAGCGGCTAGATAGAGAAAAGCTTCCACAATCTTGGCGTTACTGGCGTAAACCATTTACTTAGTTGCCAACTTGAGCTATGTAAAAAGAAATCTAGCTGCAGACGATCGTGCAAGCGATTGTGGCACTTACTTCATCTCGTTATGCTCTATATTGCCATGGTGAAGTTTGGTCGACAAGGCTGACAGCACTTTGCACGCGTCGTTCGCGAAGTCCAGGTCCCGCACCTCGCTGGGCGACACTGATATCAGGGCGAACGCCTCCTTGTCCTCCTTCACTATCGAACAGCCGACCTGAGAAGAACACCATATAAAGGAGTTGTTATCCTGCATCTAAATTGCATATACAAATGGCTGTTTGTACATTATGTAACTACTAACTGTATATTCTGTGACCGATCACCAAGAAAACGAATATTTTTTTCATAGTAAAGAGTATCCATAGTCAAAGTCAAAATTCTTTATTCAAAAATGGATTGGTTTATAATCGCTTTTTGATGTCTAATGATTCTACCACACGAAACTCAGCGGGACTTCAACTCATTTTTTTTCACGTAAATTACGTTGACAATTTACATAGTATCTGTCTATAGTCTTCAGATGGTGTCACACAATATCAACTGTCTTCGTTCACCATGGAAATCGGTATATATAGAGTCATTCGTGTACGGGAAATATTTTCGCCTCTTTCGCTCGAATATTACTTGCGACTAGATGACGTTTTTATTTCGTGTCTACTGTTCAATAGACTACGACGAAAATTTATATTCGTATATGTTTAAAATAAATGTGGTAAGTGGCCGAAATTGATATAATATTTTTAACGAGCCACATTTAGTGTACAAGATGGTGCTAGAAATAATTGCCGGCTTAAATTTCGTTCACATAGACTCGAAATCAGTTATAAAATAGTAAATGATAACCAGTGGCGGTACTCCCATACAAGCCCAAAAGCCCGGCTTGCTCTACTAAGGAGTAAAATTTATAGAATAGTTCATTTTTAAATTTGAGCGTTGCGGGAATTATGTGCTAATTAAGATTTATAAATTTTACTCCTTAGTAGGGCAAGGCGGGCTTTAGGGCTTGTATGGGAGTGCGGCCACTGTTGATAACTATGCATCGACAATACTTAGACCAATTGCATCGATTGCTACCTTCGACATGACCGGCTTCTCCTCTTCTTTGTCGATAGGTATGGACGTGGAGTGTACCCATGTGTGCGTACATAAGTGCTGTAATCTGAAAGCAAAAGGCACCTGTTACGTTATTGAAGAAATTTCCAGATCAGTAAGTTGACTTTTAAGGTATTAGAAAAGTGCAATACTCAACTCTCTCCACATTTCTTTTTTGGTTATTATCAACAATTTGAGCAATTAAAAAGAGAAAAAAAATAGCAACGACTTACAAAAGACCACTTGCATAAATTACAAATATTGCTTCTTAAGTTTAATACATAACAAAAATAGGAATTATTATACCAACACATGTTTATGACAATTCATACTCTTATCCATCCAGGAAATTTGATGGCGTGTTGCCATAAAAACTTGGTCATATGTTAGCTTAAAAAACTATAAACTTTAAGACAAAAGTTACCGTGAACCTTTTAATTTGTTTTAGTATCACTTTAAGATGTAAGCTTTTTAACCGACTTCAAAAAGGAGGAGGTTCTCAATCCGATTGAATTTTTCTTATGTGTGTTAACTTTTTACTGGGTGTACCGACTTTGATGATTCTTATTAAATTTGAATGCTGGTCCTTGTCGTGTGATCCCATATAAATTTTAGGGATATTTGACGAGTAGTTTTTGAATTCTTTCTGATTATGCTATTTTTGTTGTAAACGGTATATTGCAGGGCTTCCTCAGAAGGTTAAGGTTTCGCCAAAAATCTCATTTTGATTGCACTTTGTACTGCGAACATGTGCTTAAAACTAAATAAGATTTATACGAGGTAGGTTAATACATTTTACAAAAAATTGAAATTACTCTCTCTATGATCATGGACTTTAGGTCATATGGTGTGTGTGTATGTGCGATCGCAAGGTAAGGTGGAAGTGAAAGGCGGCGGGACCTGACGTAGCTGCTCTGCGGCACGGCGGCGTCGGAGTGCGTCATGGTGGTGGGGTCGAGCTCGAAGAGGGTCGCGATCTCGGAGGAGTGCGGCACCGACACCAGCTGGTACGCCGGCTCCCCGTCGCCGCCCTCGCACGAACCCTCACTGCCAACGACAGTTTCACGTTAAACAACCTCTCCTCTTTCTACCACTCTTTCTCTTTTTTACTATATCTCTTTCCGCTCTTTAACGTTTAACATAAACTTTCTACTGAACCCTCTCTTATTGCTTTACCATTTCTTCTTTTTATGCTCTTCAACCTTCAACACAAACCTTTCTCTTCCATAAAACTTTCATCTCGAAAATCAAATATCTCAAATTTTCAATATTCCCCATTCCTCTCATAAACGAAACTCACATGTAATTTTACCCTTTTATTAATTGAATTTATTCCTGTCTTAGAACGACGAAACAAAAATGTAAATGAGGTAAAAATTAATGTTAATAACAGATTTTGTTTGTTCTATACACTCTATACACTATATATCGTATACTCTATATATACTATACATCGGCATGTAATAAACATTTTCATTTATCGAAAAGTGTAAAGTGTGAATATTCATAATAATTATTGATGGTTGACAAATCATCTATTTTCTATTCTAATCATCTAGTGTAGGAGGCGTTTAGAAAGGAATAACTGTTGGGATATCTTCCATACACTATTAATTATGGAAATGGCTGAATAACATATAACATATTTATATGAAAAAGCCATAGCAGCTGCTGGAAGCTGCTGTGTGGTTCTACCATCGTAATTTGCACCGAATGGTACATAGTATTGAAATTGCATGAGTTTAAAATTGCTTGGTCATCCGCTGTACTTATTGCCCAGGTGTAAGATGGTCTACCTCTATGCCCAGTAATTATGCCGGCAACATTCAATGAAACCTAAACAGTCATGACACCCATCACTGCTAGGCTAAATAATAAGCAATACAGTTGGACATTGCAAGAGTACGATTTTTAAAATACTTTTAAAAGAAATATATTAATGAAGAACGTTGTGGACGTTCAGTCATTGTTTAGAACTAGCTTACGTAGATTAATGACAGGTTGTAAGAAAAGTCTCGAAAAGTGGCATGATGATGATGTCCTCTGATCTATAGAGATCAGCCAAGCCAAGTGCGCAGTATATATTATAGTGCACAAGCGTTTGCGCAGACACATTTGCACTCACTCTTCCTTTTACTCTCATAGCCCGATGGGACGGATAACCGACACGACCGGAGAGAGATAAGGCGCAGAGGCGGTGACATTAATCTGACCTCTTAATAACAACTTCTCCAAGCCACCGCTAGATGGCACCGCATTCGGCAAGAAGCCGAGACTGACTTTTTACATGCCCATCCGACGCATAAATCATCTTACTTTTCAGGCAATTGGTTGATCAGCCCTTAATGCACTAATCCAATTAAGTAACAACAACACAAAGTTATTACCCTCCGCGTGATTCGAACCCACGACCTCCGTTTTTTAAAGCGCGGGCCTTTAACAGTAGGCCAAGGAGCCAGTTATATACAGCTGGTAATATATTTGACAGGAAACTCGACAAACTAACAAAGTATTGAATATAAAAAAATGAATTGAAATGTAGTTCAGTGCAATGTTTGTATCTCTGACAGATATATATCATGGGCTTCAAGAGGAAAATGTCCTCGTCCTTCCCCAAAGAATACGAGAGGTGGGAGAGCGACGGCATAAAATGGGTGGTGCAGGACCTGCCACCAGAAGACGACGAAAAAGCCATACAACTATTGGTGGATCATCTCGCCACAGACGAAGTTCTTTGTTCCAGCTGTGGTGAGTCATTCAAACTTAAAAGCTAATTTAAATTACTCTAAATCTCAGTATTCTGTACACGCTCACTACGCTATACCACCGGCTTTGGACCCGTCACGATTTTGAGCTCCAAAAATGGGGTAAAACATCACAGGATCTACTAGTCATTTCTTGGGTTTAGGCGAATTATGTACATTACCAAATGAAACAAATATACGGATTTTGTCACGTTTTAGTTTGTCCCTGTTACAAATAACGAACGCATTTATTAGCAGTTGAGTTATTATATACATATTGGCAGCTTTAAAAGTTACGAAATAGGTGTACGTTTCATGCAATATTCAAAAAATCTGAAACGAATAAATTGAAATGGATAACAATATAATTACATTTTTGATGTTATTGACTAAAAATTATTAATCAGCTGATAACAAGCTATTGGCTTACTGGTAGTGGTTTAGTATTGTTATTAAAGGTAGTAAATACAACTAATACATAATGTGATAGATATCAATTTACTATTAACCCCAAAAGAGATTACCTTGAACTATATATATTTAAAAAACTTGCCCCTATTGTAAGATAGCATTTTTTTATGAGAGCTTACATACATAAACTTTACACGACCAAACGACCAGATCTGTAACAATTGTCTGTAGTTCAAACAAACATCTGATCACACGACCCGCGACGTCGAAGCGAATACTTAAGTCACAAGAAACGGGTCAACATATCAGTATAGTATACTCATAGTGAAGTATTATCAGTGTATATAACACTATAAATGAACTTACGAAATATGTTTACTAGTTTTATAATTGTAATTAAAATAAAAACTAAAATCTACTAATACTGGAATGAAATTAACTACCACGTAATCTTGTCCACTTACTTCGAAATTATGAACGCTTATACCTTATTCTGTAACTAATAACCTCAGGGCCATGTGAGAAACGTCCTCGAAAATATAATGCGGCTATTTTCTATACTCCCGCGAAATAAATAGCGTGTCTCGTGTATCTGTATAGTTTATCTATTAGTGTTTTTTGAGCTCGAACTTGTACAGAAGTTTGGACATAGCACGTTGGACGTTTGAACGCTCTTTTTTTTTAAACATACCAGTGAGATTTTTATTTATTTATTTATACTTTATTGCAAACATCTTAAAAAGAGGATGGCAAAGGACGGACTTAATGCCTTTAGGCATTCTATCCCAGTCAACCCGGGTTTGTTTAGTTGTTTTTTACAAGTTTGTTTGGTTGTTTTTATAGACAGTTATAAATGTGACTTTTTTTGCTCGCACAATAACAAATTTAAAGAACTAAGTTTACCATACCGTACATTTCACCGCTCTAAGTAAATATTATCTAAACATTTTCCTTTTTACAAGATAAAATATCGAAACTATCTAGCCTAATGGTAAGCGATACGTCTGCCATTAACACACAGTACGACGCTGCAACTGCTTAGTACTGCGGTGCACTAATCACACAGAAATTTAAGATGCTATACCGTATGCGCAGTATATGTTCTAGCATCATTGCCCTTCAAACCGGAACACAGAAGTGCTTATACCGCCGCTTATAAGCTTATCTGCTTGGCACCCCAAGTGTAATGGAAGAGTAGCTCATAATTGGTGGAGTAAATAATTTTTTTAAACTTTTACATATCTTTGTACACATGTTACGTTAACAATACGATTTTTTTCACACTATATATTATGTATATATCAAACTGAAACAATCGGTAAAATTTTATGATTTACGTTCGCAAAGGTTTTCGTAATTGGTAAAAAGAAACCACAAAAACACTTTAAGACGAAACACGTGCCACTTTTAGCTATCTTGAACTATTTTATAGAAAAAATCTATATAGAGTCAATGGATTTTTTATTCCATAGATTCAATTTCAATCAAATTCAATTCTATAGAATCCATTCATTATGGAATAATTAGTTATTGTCAGAGACTAAAAGATTGTCTATGTCGTATTCACTTTGAATCTGAACATGTTTTAAATTTTAAAAGAATATAATTATTACGTGACATAATGGTTCACATACTGTAAAGATCACCCACATTGTAAACTGATCAATCTGCTTTAGAGTTTTTTTATATGTAGTAGTCTGACAAATGAGCAAGCGGTTCACCTGATGGTAAGAGATTACCGCCGCCCATGGACATTTGCTACATTACTGAAGTTGCAAATGCGTTGTCAGTCTTTAAGGGGGTAAATTTTAAGAGAGGGAGGGAGGATGATAGAG
>DWHO01001491.1:0-15314 GCA_018247575.1 Eurytides lysithous rurik
CCATAGTACAGGCTTTGCCTAGTTTGGGATCAGATGGCAATATGTGAGATGTCCCATGATATTATTATTATTATTATAGTTCACATGGAAAGGTTCAACATTTAGGAGCTTGCACGCATAACTGCGTTCCAATTTAAGGGGCAATGCTGGAGAAAATTAGGCGTACTGATGTTTTGTCATCTTATATCCTTGAGTTATGAGTAACGCACGGCCAGCGAGTCTTCATCTATTCAGTTTATTCAAATATAAAGTACTAAGTTAGAGCACTTGTGAATATCGGATACATCGTCACAAATTATCATTATTTGATTACCACTCTTGGCGCAGTTTCTAAGCTATTGACTCTGGCGTCGCAGCTCGTGGGTTCGATTCCCACCTGGGCAAAATATTTGTATTAACTGCAACTAGTTATATCAGATCTGACTGAGCGTTTATCCGTGTGAAATTTGTGTATGTAAAACGCTCTTATAACACAAGATATTTCTGCCTTACAATAGGGGTAGGTTTTTTTAATAAGAGAAAGGAGTAGTGGTAAAACACTGGCTAGTTATTTATAATTCAAGATACTTAATGAGACGACACATACTTAGGTAAAGAGATGATAAACGCCACAATACAATACGCTAAACAGCATTCTTGCTTTATCGTGGTCGATAGCTGTATTCGAAAGAACTCACGTTACATAATAAGATAACGATAACTATTATAGTTTTTCAATCAATGTCGTCATTATAAACATTAAACATTGATAATATTCACCTTAAGGTTTTTTTGTCTTCTATTCAGTTTTCGGTCATGGAAAAATATTGATACGCCTCTGCAAGATTTGTATCATCTTAAATAACAAGATTCTAGTCAATACAGTCTACGTCAGGGGTTTCTAAACTTTTGAGATAACGGAACACCCACCAAATACCTTTTATTTAATGAAATATCAAGAACACATAATCTGGCGCAACCCTGGTGACTTTTCTACGGAACCCATCTTAGCAATCGCTGGTCTAGGCGGTCTCAGATATGAGACTAACGGGGCTTAGGCTGTTGACTAAATTAATCGAAGTTTTTCAAAATTCATGTGCATGTATATACTTCTTAACCAACCAGGATTTCACCACTTTTCAACTGAGATAATAACCCATAGGCTTGTGGCACCATGATACAAGTAGTCTTTGATCTAGAGTAAGTAAATCATTATATGTTCGTTCATCTATCTGTATGTATACATTTTATTTCTTCGGTGCACTCTGCAGATTTGACAATCTTCGTAGATTGATGTTTTGAAATTTCACGTTTCACGTTTCGTAAGAAGTAAAAAAATGTAGTTTCTTTACGCATATTACGCGGAACAAGTGTTAGTATAAGCATAGGTGGTTAAAGACAACAATAACTATCAATACAGGTTACAGAGCATTATAATTTACGTTCATACTGTCGAATTCAATATTCCAGTTTTCATATTTTATCTGTGATCTATCCGCACTTACCGTTAGCACAGTCCGGCAGTAGGGATAGGCGTTCCACGCCTCCTCGTGTACCTCGAGAGATCCCTTGGGGGCTAGCAGTCGAATGAAGGCGGGTACTTTCGATGCCAGATGGTAGATCTTGTAGGTGTATTGCCCCGAAGAATATTTACCACCTAAATAGAGACCGATTTTAAATAATAATAATTATATCGTAGAACATCTCACACATTGTCATCTGATCCCAAACTAGGCAGAGCCTGTCTAATCAGCATAGTACACTATGCTGATTAGACATCTATGTTTTAAAATACGCACTTATGTAGATAATTAACACCCAGACACAGAACAAATACCTCTGCTCATCGCACAAATATTTTGTGCTGGGTGGGAATCGAAGCCACGACCATTGGCTTTGCAGTCAGGAGCACTAACCACTACACCAACGGGCCAGTCGAAAGTCACGAGAAAGTCTGTTTTTCTGGTATAGCTATAAAACTAATTATTAAAATTATACTTTTATACGCCTCCGAAGCCTAGAAGTAGTGATACCACTGCATTATCATTTAGTCTACGGCTACACAGTACTGTGTATGTACTACTACGAGCTTGTTCCGGCGTCGTTTATCTTAGAACATGGATGAACAGACATGTTCACGGATGAAAATTCCACACCAACCGACAAATAAAACTTAACGGAAATGTCGCGAAAATTAGTAGTTTGTTCAATCATTCTATATATCTGGCGACTACAATTAGTCGGATGTAACGGAGTTACATCCGATCGTCTGTCCAAGTGATAATTGCAGTTTCGAACAAAGAATTGGCAAGATTTCATCGTCGAAACTATATAATTGGAGAATATTTGTAAATATTACAAATCTCGATGTTTGTTTCGTAGCTACCGAGTAATAGGTCGGTATTATTTTTGGCTTAAGTCAAGTAGTATCAGATAGGCATCGGAATCGCCAAACATTGTAGCTATTTATTAAAAGAGCAACTGTTCTTCTCAGCCGAACGACAGTCCGAGTCGGTGGTAGCTTTCACGAACAAAATGTAAAAATGACGATTCAAAAGTGTTTGCAAAGCCCTATTTGAATTAATTTATTTTGATTTAATTTATGTTGCCCTGTCGCACGCACCTAAGGATGACCTTCAACTTTATCTGGTGAAATGTTGGAACTGCCAAAAATATCTGGCTACTGGAGTAACTGCTTTTGATAGTCATCCAAGTAATACATAGTTAATCCATCTTATGCTCTTACGTAAGTTCACTTTTGACTTTGCGATATTTCGAAATGACGGGTAGGAAATTTTCACAGCCTAATGTCTGGCAATAGGCGATGTGAATTATGCTGATATCCTTTTGGGGACATTGCGTTAAGAAATTTTCAGTTTTTCTAAAATGGCGTAATTCCGACATTCATATCCTCTCGGGTTAAACTGAGATTAATTTGAAAAATGTATACGACCATATAGTTACTTGAGAAAATAAAGATGTCAAATTAACGTATTACGATAATTGGCAAAAATGAATAACTACTATTGTATGATTATTTTTAAGGAGGAATTTGTCCAAAAAAATTCTACTAATGCACGATCGAATGACGTTTAATAAACAATAAACAATTATAACATTTTTGGTGTGCTACCACACAATGAAAGCTAACCTAACTTGTAAGTTACGCGGGTTAAGTTTGTTAGTCCTACTAATTGCATTATTGAACGCATTTTTCTTATGTCGCTTTCGACTTCATTAAATATACCTAGCGGTACGGGCCTTTTTTTGTTATTACCTAGTTCAGTTAGAGCAAGGGCTGGTTATCTAACAAGTCCGGTAACAAGAAAGGTGGTCGATGCGTCGGATGGTCATGTAAAAGTCGAGTGTTTGTTTCATTTGATAGTCAAATGAAACAAACACTCGACTGTGAAGATGAGAATGAGTGCACCTATTTCTGCGTTTTTTTTGTGTAGATTTGCCACCGTGGTTTGAATTCGGTCGAAATTAGTATTATAGAACAAACCTAGCCCTATGGAGAGTTTTTAATCGACGATTAAGAACGTTAATTTTCGACTTTTTTTTCACATTACCCTTTTCAAGCAAACTAATATTGCAAGACCGTAAGGTACTTACAGTACGGATTGGGCCAAACAAACGATTGATAAAGTGACCATAGCGCCTGGGTTAACGATAACATCGAGGCACCTAACATTTTAGTCTTTCCTGAGCTTTCTTTTTCTTTTCAGCACACCTTTTGTATAGTATTCGAAACCTTGGGAACATAATACGTAGTAAAATCCATACATTTGTTTTATTTAATTTCGATAATACTATTTTTGTATTTAGAGAAAGAAGGAATCTAAACTATCCTCAATTGGGTTTGAATTAAAACTTGGCGATATATAAAGACAATCATTGAAGATTTGTATAGGTTATGAATAGAGACGTTATATAAAGATTTTCAGAGCGGTTTTAATTTATTGCACATTTTAATGATTTTCATTCAATTCTAGGAATTGCGAAACGATAAAAACCCGAAATGACACTAACTGTAATGGTCGGAAAAAATGAGGCAGTACGAGGTAGCCTAGTTGGCTACTTGGAGCGTAGAATGCAAATTTTTATATAAGCAATTCTTACAAATACTGAACTAAAACATTAGTTATATAAATATAAGCCACAATTTTGTGAGGATACTATTGAAAATGTTCTAAAAGGCCATAAAGTTATGCCATTAAAAAAAAATACAATATAATATTAACAGCCGGCGGCGATACACTAAAAATTTTATTCGAAACGCAACTAAGTAGAAATTTGAAACTTAAACACATTACAATAACCAGTTCCACATTGTGCCGAGAATACTCCCGTAAAAACGCATAACGGGAACGTTTTCAACATAATTGATCCCTTCCGCCCAACTCGTTTTCCCTGATGCGAACCGCTGCACTGTCAAACAATAGGATCAATCACTACCACCAGACAAGTGTTTTGAATATGGAGCAACCAACCATTATCAGCCAACGTACCATACCACCGTACTTTTATATAACTTTACGGCGGCTGACTTTTGTTGATATACCGATGTATTCGTCGCGAAGTTGTTCGTTAATTTAATCATCAGCATCAATCAATCGTACGACTGATGATGCATATTGCCTTACATAATCTGCCTGCGCTCCCCTCGTCAAGCAGATTTTGTTACGTTTTATGTCCTTGTAGTAACGATGGCAAAATTGCTATTCAAACCGCCTTGTTACTGTGTTCACTATAATAATAATAAACCGGTTTATTGCCTTATTGCACAACAATCACATTCTACTGAGAGAAGAGAGAAAAGGACTGATGCATGAACAAAGGAATTGGCTCTGCTCGTGCCGACCAGGAGCGGTAGTTTCGAGCAGTGCTAGTTTTCAGCCTCTCCTAACTTCCTATAAAATGAAATATATGCGAAAGTTTTATAGCGTTGGCCTTCCAAGCGACAAGAAATAGTCACTGTATGTACTTCTCCCCCTTAACTATGTCCGTCTTTTTATTAAAAAATATAAAAAGTCAAATATACACAGGTGCGTTACGTAAGTGGCAGAACTCTCTTGCAGTGTCCGCCTGGGATGGCCCCCGTTATAAGATAGAGATTACAATAACGTTTTGCATTCATAAATGTCACACGGAGAAACACCCAGATCGGGAACGATCATCTGTAGTTCGTACAAATATTTGTCCCGGGTGAGAATCGAAGCCACGACCTGCGATGCCGAAGCCATTAGCTTATTCTACCGCCGAACAGTAATGTCTGAGCTCTACTTTGTTCTGTTCTGACGGGCACTGTTGTTAGTTAGTGTTAGTCTCGACAAAGCTACGTGTCCCTTTTTTTTTAAACGATGCCCCTATTATAAGACAGAAATATCTTGTCACAAGAGCGTATCACATACGTAAATTTCACACGGCCAAAGGACAGTCGAGCGGGGATCGAACCCACAACATGCAACTGCGCCAAATGGTCAACAAATGTAACTTGAAAACTACATAATGTGATTGTGTCGATTCGTTTGAGTATTAGCAATGTTTTTCGGAAATATGAAACTGTCAAATAATTTGCGATTTTTTATTACGAGCATTAATCATCACGCACTTGGCGCACTTATATAAACAACGAAGCATCTGAGTAAACTTAAGGCACATGACGTCAATTTACTACATGCGTCTGGACCATCGATGTTACAATGGGCCGGTTGAACAAATAACTTATTAATTTGACCAACAGCTCTTGTGCGCACCGTTCGCTCTTTAAGTAAATTTTTATATTATCTTTACGCAATAAAAAAACAGTAATTGTTTGCCTATTTATTACTTTAAGTATTTATTTTACTTTCAAAAAATATGAAGCCTAAATGAAGTAGTTGTTTAACATAAATAAATCGTATTTCTTTTTTACGTAGGGGCCATAGAAAACTTTTAAGCAGTTCACTTATTTTGATTTAAAGTCTATTTTAATATACATCTCGTAATTGTCGTTTAAAATTCAAATATCTTCTGCTGATATACGGAAATCAAACAATAAGGCCAAAATAGAAGAGATGAGAGACACATTTACTTAAAGCGATCTTTAAAATCGGTCTTAAGTGTTGGACCATGAGTGGAAGGTCGAGAGTGCAAGTAAAGCCAAGGCCGAGGAATAGAAAAGCTTCTTAGATAAAGAGCCTACACATTTACTATTAAGATAGTTTGATTGATTTAGAAAAAATCAAAAATAGCTCAACAATAGATATGATAATCTATTGCAACTTTGATACTGCGACTAGCCAAGGACCACTTCATCGAAAATAAGATATATTTACAATTTGATATATATACTATAGGCATATTTACTATTAGCAGACATGGATATATGTCAAGACATATAGCTACTGATACTACAGTTGCTATATTTTAAATAAATATATTTCCTGCATATAATTTAAACTGTCAGAATAATAATTACAAATTCATCAATTTAATATTTTGCTTTTGAACGGCTTGTATAGAATAATAACATATTAAAACCTGTTATTCATGCACGAAACATATTCAACATTTATCAGATAATCTAGTCTAGGCACACAAACCTAAAAAATGAGTATGAAAATTAACCAAGTCTTGATAAATATATCTTATAAACAAACAATTACTCACCAAGCAAGGGATAGTCTTTGAAGGGTTCATTTTTGATGACCTCAATTCCTTCACCACCACCAGTCTCATTTTTGGACACCTCGGCCACACAGTATAACTGTGCCACTTGATACTGAGTAAAAACCAATTTATAATTATGAATGGTCAGATTCTATATTATATAGAATCTGAATAATAATTAAATAAATATATTATATAGAATTAAATTTAAAAACTAAAAAAAAAATACTGAATACAAAATACTCTTATGTAATAATTTTTAACTCAAAAATTTATTAAAGCGCTAAAAAACAGGGAACTTTCTCCATGAAAAAGAGAATTTAATGCCCTATATCAATTTGGAAATATATTATTTTACATTAATACTGTACCAATTTTTTGTTTTACCATTTCCATATATAGCATTGTTTTCTAATTTTAAGCATATAAACAATTGTTATCACAAAATTTTATTACAAAACATTTGTAAGTATAATCATCAACTAACTAGTATTTAAATCTAACTATTTTCACATAATTTCTAAAACATGAAAACTATAAACTAGTCAAAGAGAAAACCTGAGGAAAGGGCCAGACAAAAAAACCATGAATTTAAATTAAACAATAATATTATTGGAACTATGATGACACAATTGTTTTTTTTAAACTAGACAATTTCTCTTAAATGCTCAGAAAATTATTTTATAGATAAATCCAATTGACTAAATTACTTAAATACTATAAAATATTTTTGGGTTTGCTTTCCAATATGAATAATTTATTTGTATTTTTTATAATTAATAAAAAGTTACATAAAAAGGTATGCAAAATTAACAAGTTTTGATATTTCTAAATAATGAATCTCTCTCTTCATCATTTTAAGTATCTCTTCCTTCACAAAGATAATTTAATATAGTTGCTAAATACCCTTATTAATAATATTTGGCACTTATCTAGACAACTATGTAATTTTATTTCAAAATTCAAAAAAGTAAAGTTCTTTTAATTATTCAATAATTGATCTCTTGATATATATTTTTGATACTATGCTTAGATAAAAATCATTTGAAAAACCAATGAAACAGAAATATATCAAGATGTTTTTCATGTACTAAATAAAGTTTAATCATACACCATAAACAAAATTGCTTATCACAATAATTTGTGACATATCAAATTAAAAGAGCAGTTTACACTTTCTAAGTATAACTCATTTATCTAAAGTTTAGATTAAATTCTTTTGGGATAACTAAATTCTAAATATATTAAGGCTATTACTAATGACAAAAGATCTTACCTCTTCAACTGTTAAAGGAAGAGTTACGCGACTGTAAAAAAAAAGTTATATTTTAATATGTACCTTAATAGAGTTATAAGATTTTACGATATAAACGGCTATTCACTAGTGTCTACCTTGACCTAAGTTCTGTCATTGTCAAACTAATTTTTCAAAATTAATAAATACTAACTTTAAGAATAATTCATTGCATATTAAGAAACTACAGAATCATAAATCATTTCAAGATAACTCTTTCGGGAATTTTAGCGACAGCAAAAAATCGATTCCTGTTCCAAATTGAACACAAAATAACCTTTACTTACTATTCTTTAATAAGCATATTGACTATGTATTTTTTTCACTTAAATGCACATCAGGTTTTACACTATAACAATATAATTTTTTTATCACAATACAACACTTGAGCAGTGCCTTGATTATCGGAATAATGTAATTTTAAAATCTTTGATCAACCAATGACTGAAAATGACAAGGCGCATGCTTCAATTCATGATGCAACGGATATTACGTCAACGATTTTAGTTGCGTTCCAAATTAGAAAGATATAACAAAACAAGATAAAATAGATAGGATCTATATAAAATTAATTTTTAAATATGGGAATTAGCCATCACCCGATACTGCTAAATTTTGAAAATTGAAACTAAGTTTTTTTCGTACAGTCACTTTTTTTGATACAGTAATAAAGTACAATAAAAAAAACATGAAGACGTTTTGATATGTTTGATTCGCAGTAAATAAATCTGTTGATCTTGGTTATAATTTATTATATAATAGTATAAATTATAACATTAAAAAAGAATCAAATTTAAAATTGAAAAAGGCAATAAAAAAAACGTGGCGTATAAATATTTTCTCTTATATAAACTGGGGCTTATGAATGTACAGTTTGAAGATTAACTAAAAATTTCTTAGTCACTATATGTATTCCTTTTCTAGGTGCTATAGTTATAAAGAGGTATAGGGCACCCAGTCCTTAACTAGCCACATAGATTTGTTATGTGGAAAGTTGTCTCTAAGGTCTAATTCTGCTATTTTATATATTTTCAATGTCAGAAGACCTTTATATTATTCATAACAAAGCTTAATTTAAAATCGACGGATATTATTTATATACATAAATTTCACCAACACAAATGCCTAGATCCGAACCCATTATCTGTAGTTCGTGCTCCGGGTGGGAATCGAACCCACGACCTGAGACGCCGGAGTCAATAGCTTATTAGCGTCTGCGCCAAACTGTCAACAAGCAAGTGCCACAGAGTAGTAGTAAATGCCAACAATTATGCCGGTAACATTAGCCTTTTAACCCGAACATAATAGGGTTTGCGCATTACTGCTTAGCGGTAGAACAGTTAACAATGCAGCAGTACGGCAGAGACTATCTAGATGTAGATTGATTGAAAAAAGACATAATGTCTTTTTTCGGTCATCTTTGCTAGTCATTAAAATTGTATAATAAAATTAGTGAATCAATTAATGAAATGAACCAAATTTTAAGAATGTAGATTTATTTAGACCTTTTAAATACACAGAGGAGAGAGGACAAAATTTGTGAAAATTGTCTTCGTTCTGCGTTTCCAAGTCCCCTAGCTACTACAAAACTTAATACTATATGTTATATTCGGCTTCTGTCAATAGTTTCTTTTCTTGGTTCTTCACTGGACAGTCGCTTGAAAATACTATTTTGGTCTAATGAAGAAACCGAGTCTTTTGTGGCTTGGCTTTTACTTTTAAGCATGCGAAATTGAACGCCAAAAATTTCGATCAACGCAGAAGCATTTGTAGGGATACTTCCTTTATCGTATAAAGGATTTCTTCTCGTCATAAACTTTTGTCTTCTTCATTTTTTCCGAAATTTAGTCGGACCAAGTTCGAAATTTTGCTGAACACATCCTCGACTTCAGACGTAAGTTAAACTTCAAGGGTATCGAGTACACTAAAGCCATCTTCCAAGACTTCGGGACAACGCCTGAAAAGTAAAAATACCGGAAAAGACGTATAAGAGCCTCTGCTAATTCAATTCTCATCAAATTGGGGAGGATTTTGTCTGGCTTACTAGACTTTCAGATATCTGGGGAGAAAGGTTATGTTTTTATAAGTAACCCTTTTTCTGCTATATGTCAATGTGACAGGACTATTAGACCAGTAATTTGCCATAATGCTATGAATTTTTCATTGAAGATTTCGTTCTAGTTTTTTAAACCATTGTATAATAATGTTAGGTATGCTTTGAATAATTTTTGATCTTCTGCAAATTTTGTGCCCTTAATTTCACAATTAGCTTGGATTTTTTTTTCACAAACGTAGAATCCGATCAGTATAATGAGTTTAGTAGGAAAAAAGTGCGAATCAATATCACTATCGGATCCTAACAAGGACGAATTAATTCAAAGTAAAATTACACCAGAAGACGTTTTAAGACTAGATAAAATAACTGACACGTATTTATGCAGTCCAGAAGCTAATATATACGATATTGATTTCACGAGATTTAAAATTCGAGATCTTGACACCGGCACCGTTTTGTTTGAGATCGCAAAACCTCCAACGGATTTTGGTGTAGAGAATGATGGTTCTGAAGAAGCATCTGATGACCCTCTAGATCCTAATGCTGGTCGTTTTGTTCGGTACCAATTCACGCCCCAATTCTTGAAATTGAAAACTGTGGGAGCTACGTAAGTTGATCAAAATATATTTTGTACAGTTAAATATGTACGAATGTCTGTAATTTTAATTAAAATATATCTTTAAAAATGATTTTTAGGATTGTCAGTACATGACATGACAATTTTATAACCTCTTCTGTTCGCCATTTTCAAGGTATATGCACCTTAACAGAATATCGCAACCACTGTCGCTTCTCTCTTTTTAAATAAAAGGTCATAAGTGAATACTTGGCTAGAATTCTGTAAACTTTTTCTAAACATATTTATTGATACATATCATTACTTATGAATGGAATGGCCTGTTCAGATGAATTCATTAGGTAATAATAAATTACAATTTAATATTAACTACATGAGGTCAGGATAAGGTTTGTTATGGATATGAAAATATTTTGGACAATATTGCATTTTTTAATTCATTAATTCATTAATTTCATTTAGCTACCAATATTCCATTGTATAATTATTGTAATAGAGATATATAAATAAAAAAATGTAACTTTATGTTTACGATATAATTTAGTTCTAATCTATTGCTATTGCAAAAAGTTTTAAAAGAACTAAATGTAATTATTACATTTTCCTTTTTCAGTGGATAACATCTAACACTATAGTACAATTTCATAAAGTTAAAATAATAATAACTCATGTCTAAATTTATCAAATCATTCTATACTTCTGACTTTGATCATAATCTTGGTTAGATTGCTATTTCAAATCTACCGAAGTTTTGGCTATAGTTATGGAACTCTGCAATAACAATTTTGTCTTTAATATAGTTACATTGTTAATCATTTAAATAGTTTAAAACAAAGATAAATATTTATATTATATAAAATGTGTATGGTAGACCAAAATGTGTGGAATGGAATTGACTTGTATGTAGATCTCTATTAAATTGTAAAAAAAAATTGTAGATTCTTTTTAAGAGTGCTATTGTTGAGTTTCTCAGTGACTCTTCTCATCATAATTGGAAGGAGATTCTTCATGGATTGTCAACACATATATTACACTGCCATGTCAATTTTAAAGTTAAATTAAAGTTGTAGACACTGATTTTCGTCACACCAGCATCTAGGTTAACATGGAGAGAAATTTTAACTATTTTTTCCCTTATTTTTTAGGGTAGAATTTACAGTTGGTGCTCGTCCTGTAAACCACTTTAGAATGATTGAGAAACATTTCTTCAGGGATACATTACTAAAAACATTTGATTTTGAATTTGGCTTCTGTATACCATTTTCAAGAAATACATGTGAACATATTTATGAATTTCCAACCCTGCCCCCTGATTTAGGTATTATGGAACATCAAGTAATGTTTATTAATATTTATTAAGGTCATGTGATAATAAATATGATTATACATCTTTTTCAGTTGAAGAAATGATAGCTGCACCATTTGAAACATGCTCTGACAGTTTTTATTTTGTGGACAACCACCTTGTAATGCACAATAAAGCCGATTATGCCTATAACGGAGGGATAGGCAAATGAATTTAAGAAAGAAATTAAGTTGATGATTGCTACGAGTTTATTAGTCGAAATTACAACACAAGATTTTTGTGCATTTATCACCATTCAAGTAAAGAAAGTAAAATGCAACATTTTAATTAGTTATAATCATTATTATTCTACTTATTGATATCTCTATATATTTAAAAATCAATGAGAAGAGCAAAGTTCTTTTGAATTTGTTTTCGGCCTTCCATTGATTTCCAAAATGTTTTTTTTTTACATTCCAATTATATGAAACTCATACTGAGCGATACAGATATACTGAGTTTGTATATATAATAAATAAGTTTTGCATTCCAATACCAAGACATGCATGTGTTCAAAGGTAAGTTTTTAACTAAGCACAATATTAAGAGTACATATTTTGTAGATTTGCTTGATTGATAAACAACAAAAGTAATGATAAAAAGAAATGAATCATGATCTTTTTTTATGACATGTGCAGTATGTAATAAAGTGTTTTAACACATGGTATTTTAAATTAAGAGAATTTAGTTTCAAAGTCTGATAACAATTTAACACAAAATGCTAAAATTGTCAAATTCAAGTGAAACTAAATAGAATGTTGTTTATTTATGAACAGCTGAAGATGTAAATCCAACAAATGATAAATTTACAACACAATCTGAAGCAACATAATTTTTTTAAAATTAGAGTTTGATATTTTTGACCTCTTACATTTTTTAAGTACCTATTAGTTTTATTTCCAAGTATATGAACATAAATATTGGCACTTTTCTCTTTTTGGCACATGTTTTATTGTCACAAATGTTATAAGAAATACTATTCAGTGTGAGACATCTTTTATAGCCTGTTTTATGAAGGTGAATACTATATTGTGCATTATTATAATCTAGTCATAAAGTATTCCGAGTCGAATTAGAATGTTCATTATACACATGAAGCGTCGTATTTTTTTATAGTTTAGGCTGACAATCAAGCAAGCGGCTCACCTGATGGTAAGAGATCACCACCGCCAATGGACATTTGCAGCATTACAGAACTAGCAAATGCATTGTCAACCTTTGAGGGGAATTTTTGTAAGAGGGAGGAAGGAGTGAGGGAAGAGGAGGGAGTAATAGGGGACCCCTCGGGGATGGGAAGAGGTAGGGAGGGGGATGGGCAAACTTACTCACCAAATGCAGAAGCAAAAACAATTCCACTTTACGACAATTTTCTGTGAGTTTGTGGTACTTATCTGGTACGAGCCGGCTCATTCAGCAGCAGGTGCAGCTGCGTGGCTCTGCTACCGTGTATGCAAAAGTAAAAAAAAATGAAGATTATCTCTAAAGTGCATTTGTTTGAATTAATAAGTTGTAAGAAACTTATGGAAATATCACTGCATTTTATTTATTGACTAGTAAATGGACTTTTTTGTTGTCCTTTTATTAAACAATAGCATAATATTGGTATGAGTGAACTTAACAGTTTCTTGGTTTATTATAAAAAATTGTTTATCCTGTTATATCCTATACCCAAATAATTTGTATTTGTGCCTCACGTTTGTTATAAACTCTTCATGATACCTATTTAATAAATTAAACATACTTATCTGGAAACTAAATAACAAACCTCTTAGTAATAATCTCCAACAAGAGATTCCAATGAGAAAAGGAATGACGGCTTACAAAATCGGTTTAATGTTTTTGATTGAAAAAAAAATTAAGTTTTTTTCTTAATTTTGCACACAAAGAAAGGGTCAAAACCAAAGATTTTTATTAAAATTCTGAATATGTATAAATAAAAAACTTTGTTATCTTAAACTGTTAGTTTGGATGTTGTGAATACTAGTTTATAGTAAAAAAAATATTTAAGGGGCATTCAAGTATTCCATATTCCTTGTATCAATCAATAATACATTTCAGACTTAACATTTTTAATACAATTTTTATTTTATGATTTGTTACGATTAGTAAGAACAGATCGAAAAAAGGCAATACGTAGTTAGCAAACTTCCTTAATATTTTAATGCTCCTTTAATCCATAACATCGATTATCAACAAGATGGACGCATTTTCTTTTCTTTTAACATATTTTTAGACTGTTTAGCATCCCAATTATTAAATATTAGTCAATGAGAGACTAGAAGTGACGGCACCTGCTATAAAATATGTATTAAAAGTAATTTTTAAATCCTAAAAATCTCGTTTTAATGCCGTCCAAAAACTTGTTTCTTTGACAAGTGTCCTTGCGTTAGCGTAAATTTTAAAAACATGAACTACTGTGTGTTCACTATTTAAACACTTTTTAATGTATGTTCAAAAACGATTTTGGTGTAAATCATGTGTGGTTTTAAAAATATGTAGCGTTACTCACCTGTAGTATTAGATGAAGATGCTTATAATACATTATTGTTTCTTTAATTGTCAAATGTTTTATTTGTTTTCCCAATTGCCTAGAATTTAATAAAGTTCAAGTAATGGAGGAATTAATTATATTTTTATTTAGATAGTTTTGTTTCTATTTAGGAAACGAACACTTATTTAAATATGCAAAGAAAATCGCTATGCGCAAAAAACAACTAGCCAGAAATGATGCCAAATTGCGAAACTCCTTTTTGAAATTTAACCGATTTCAAAAAGGAGTTTCGCAATTTGTTGTTACACAACATGCTAATAGTGAACCAATTTTAATGACTTTTTAATATTGTAAAGTGTTAATTCAGAATGTTGCTCGTACATACGTTTTGTTGAACCTTGAACATTTAAAATATACCAAGTAAGTTATTAAAATTAAAAAAATTATATGAAGTCGATTTTGATTTACTAGTAAACGTTAAAGGTTCAAGTATCATAATGTAATATTATTTTTAAAAGTAATTTGTCCATCCATCACTGGAAAACCTTGCTAAGGTCAAGAAACGGCTCGCCATAGACTTTGATGTGGTATCCTAGAATAACTGTACTAGTTAACAAGATACAATAACATTGTAATATAAATAACTATACATATTGTCAATTTCATTATAAAAAGAAAAAGCTATTTCTGCTTCCTTCTTTATGGTGACTTACTGGACTCCGAAGACTTAGTAATTTTATTTTCATATCACCCCGAGTACAAACATGTAAATTGACTCAAGAACGTTGAATAATACAACGTATTTGATTTGAAGCAATCAATGTAGCCATATTATAAGTACTAACTGCCTCCGTGGCCTAGTGGTATAGGCCCGCGCTTTACAAAACGGAGGTCGTGGGTTCGAATCCCGCGGAGGGC
>DWHO01001492.1:0-15308 GCA_018247575.1 Eurytides lysithous rurik
ATCTATAGCCACGCAGCAAAAATTGAGAGAGCTTGGCTGGGATGTGTTGATGCATCCTCCATATAGCCCTGACCTTGCTCCATCAGATTTCCACCTGTTTCGGTCATTGCAGAACTGTCTCTCTGAACTGTGGGTAGTCATCAAGTCATCGATCAAAACGGCGCATACATATTATAAATAAATAAAAAATTGTACCTAAAAAAAATATTTTCCTTTGCATGAACAATACGAAAATACTTTTACTCCGACCTATTATTTTTAATGTGCCACTTAGTTGTGTGTGCTTAGGTCTCTTCAGGCCTATCCCCCAGATTTTTAAGACGATGTACTCGTATCTCTGTTATGTAATTTCTTTGTAAATTATGAGTTGTTAATGACAATAATTGTAGTACTCCAATCTTAAGACATTCTTCACTTTTATTTAACTTTTTTTTTGTTTAAGCTTTAAATGTCCTTGTCGTAGCCAAATACAAAAAATATTCCAGCAAACAATAACGTTTATTTTAATGTTACTTAGTGTTCAATACTTGTTTGAACTTATTTTTCATTTACTACCTACATGAATGAGGCTTGCCGGTGGGTTACCGGGGGTGATAAGAAATCTACGTGGTAGAGCGACGCAGCTGCTCCCGCTGCTGAATGGGCCGGCTCGAACCGGATAAGTATCACAACCTCACAGAAAAGCTCACAAAAAAGTGTTTTCGCTTCCGCGTTTCATCCGGTGCAAGTGGCCGGTGGCGCATCTCCCTCCCTCCTATTCTTCTCCGTCTCATTCCCCTCCCTACCTCTGACTCCATTCCCTCCCTTCCTCCCTCCCATTCCCTCTCTCCTTTTCCCTTACACTCCTCTTCTTTCCAACCTCTTTTAAAAATTCCCTGCCATGGGCGGAGGCGGTGATCGCTTATCATTAGGTGAGCCGCTAACTCGTTTGTCAGCTTACTTCATAAAAAAAAATTGAAAGTTAATCAATCTTCTAATAAAAGATTTCTGTACAAACACACATACTGAGGCGAACTTATATTCACAATAAAAGACGTGAAACATTTACTTTTCATTATCTGCAAACATTTTATTGTTTGAAATATTTTCGTCTATAATCATTTATGCCGTTATGTAATCTTATGCACCAATGCGTCACAAAAATCAGGGATTGCTTACACCAAAGTAGATGAAAAGTATACACAAAATAGATCACTGTGGCCGAAGTCAACTAACAGCTGTGCTTAAGGCAAATTAAATTAAAAACTGAACTGAATCAGTTAGCCGCACGGGGGTGGTGACAATAACTGTCTAATTAAGCGAATAAAGGGTGTCACCACAAAGCTTCGGTGATGGATCCCTTTAATATTGTGTCCTGGTGCCAGTGATATCTTTGTATAGATTAGGTACATGCAGTTTAAATTTAAACTTATTTTTTTTATTACCTACTTTTTAAATATTTTGTAAATTTTCACAAAGAACCATGAGGCAAAATAAACATGTCATCGACAATACCTATTACGTTTCTTTGCAACCTTCCTTCCATACTTAAATCAGGGACTCCAGATTTTCCCTTTAAAGATGAGTGTTCCACAAGGATGTAATTTTGGGCCACAATATATACTCTGTGACATATTATTTGTACGACAAAAAATTTAATACTTTCTTCAAACTCAGTGACAAACACGCGATGAATACCAGTAAAAAGAATAAGCTTGTAACTCCTCGATTTCGTTTCCAAAAAGTGAAAAAATCCTTCATGGCTTAAGTGTACGCTAATAAAGGAATTCCGCAAGATGTCCTGGATTTACCACTCGAGCGTTTTAAAACTAAAATTAGAAATAACCTATAACATAATTCTTATTATAACGTGCAAGAGCTTATGGTGGACCAAAATGCGTGGAATTTAGTTGATTGACTCGTATGTGGGCTAGCTATTATTGCATGAAGGCATACTGTATCGGCATTTTAAAAGAGCAACTGTCGAGTGTCTCACCGGCTCTTCTCAGCAGAGCTGCATTCCGAGCCGATTATTTTGATTTTGTACAATGCTTCTCCGCTATGAAAACATCTAGATTGCTCCGCTCAGATTTTAGTAATAAAATAATTCGGAAGGAATTCGTATTGACGGTTTTCAGAATAGATGATTAGAAGTATTGTCTATGTATCTGTGTAATACACCATAACAATTTCGTTGCTACTGCGTAGTCCATTATTAATTAAATACATCTCTGCCAAATTATACTAATTTGCTATATAACTATACGTAAGAATACGCCCTAAAACAAATAAAATAATTTCGGTTACCACTGTTTTTCTGTTTATTTTCGCTAATTTTATCACGAGTATTCTGGATTTAATTGTAAAGAGTGATAAGCAATTTAACTTATTCCCACTTTAAAGACGGGCAATGCATTTGTTAAAGTTCTTCGATGTTGCGAATGCTTACGGGAATTTGTGATCGCTTGTCATCAGGCACACCTGATCGGCTCAAAGCTTGATCATTTGCCTCTTACTCCATAAAAAGAAAAAATAAAAACAAAAAAGGAACGTAGCAAAAGTACATGTAAATAAAATTTGTGAATAATCCTTATCCTACTAGTCAATTACTCTAAATAACATCAACGAAATCAAAAAGTCTGTGTTGTATGACGCATTTGGAATCAGATGTCCGATCAAAATAGCTCGGGCGCATTAAGTAAGATGTAACAGCAGGGGTCGGAGGGCGAGACCGGAGGGTTCCGCAGGATATTGCCTAATCATTCCCGCTTTCACACCCTACTAACTGCCAGTTGTTTTAGTATTCATCGCGTTTATACAGCGCTCTGCAGCATAGAGATTGATTCGCCATTGTTACGGGTAGCTGAAAGAGATTAAAGCCGTGTATTTGCTGTTAAAATGTTGATGTGTTAAGCTCTTTATTAGTTACATGCTGTTATTGACAGGCTCTATCTTTTAATAGCAATCTACTACTCAAAGATCACACTAATTAATAATTTTTACAGGTCCTAAACCATCACAGCTGGGTATATGAGATACTTAAAAACAAAGACTAAAAGTGTAAATCATTATAAAGCAGGTACGAATTTAAAAGTTTTCTTAGCTCGTGTGAAGTTTGACTGTATATAATTTTTTCCATTTTTGAATATTTCTTTTTCTTCATAAAAATAGTGGTGGATTCCAAAAGCATACTAATTCGGTAATTCGTAGCAGAATAAAAAATGGCTTAACCAATAAACACACTTTAGATATATAATATAAGCAAGTACAAACGATGTAGAAAAACAGTCAAGATCGTTTTTATAGATAACGGGGGTCTGGCATGCATAGTAACGATCCTTATAAATTTATTTTCATAATTGGATTGCGGGGTTAACTATGCGTAAAACAATCCCAAAATCAGAAAAGTTACTACAATGAATTGTGAAAGGCCCGGTAGCGTTTTCGCGCTATTAATTCTGACAAAGTACTTTTGGGCACTGTTGAAAGGGTTACTCAGAGAACGGTCGGCTAAAATATTGTGACATTTGCTTGTTATCGTATAGAAACTCTTTTATTATATCCCTTACGGTTTATTAGTCTTATTGCTAACTCTATGTTTACCTACATGAGTCCTGATATACCTTTTTCGATTACGTTTCAACTTCGGGATAGATTTAACGAAAGCCGAAACATTGTGCAATAGCATTAGCGAACGGAGCGAGATCGGAAGCAACGAAAGAGGAACGGACCCTCGGCAATACATCACTCGCTCAATGAGACTACAACAATCGGACAACAAGCCATTGAGCGCCCGTCCCATTGTGTGACGTAATTTCATCAAAAATATCGGACACGACAATGGTACAGTTCGCCGACAAAAGTCGGAAGAGCGGATGCGATTCGAGCCGACTCGCCGACGCGGGATTTTTTACGCAATCCGCGCACAAAGAACGCTGTATCAGTCGATTGTCACGAAGGGATGTTTCCACCCACAGCTCGGCGGGGCTCATCGCTCATTACCGACAATCGGAAATGACTTCACGAACCATCGGAACATTTGAGCCACTTGTAATCGCAATTTTTGTTAAGCGACGGGCGCAATTGTGTTGCGTATGATTTCGCCGTGTACACAGGTGTGATCGTGCTTTGAAGCGTTTGTGATTTTTTCTATTTGAAGTGCCAAAGTCGGCAACATTATAAATGGAATCGGCCTTACGGATCGTGTCTTTGAATCCGTTGCGCTGTGTGAACTTTAAAACGACGCCAGTCCCGACATACTTTTAAGATATTACATTTATTATTAATAATATATTATGCTGTACACTTAATTGTTTCATTTTATACAAATGTATATGTAATAAAAAAAACGCACACGCATATTCCGAAAAGTACATACGATATTTCATTTTATATTTTCTCGGAAAATTGATCGAATAATTTTAGTAACTTTCATCCATAAAGCGAAATGGCAAAAATTTCAGAACAAAATTTCCTGTGAAAGTCAACAAACTTTCATAGAAATTGAACCGATACAATAAATGGCGGCGGCAATTAATCAAGCTGGAAACACTATTAAGAAAGTACGACCATGTTGACACAGTCGGCGTCGACTCCGCCATTATTGCAGTTTTACTGTTATCGCATATCGTAACGTTGGCCATCGTACACCGTGTAATTAGTCCACAATGGTAAACTGCCATATTATCATAGACTACAAAACTCCCCTTTTATTCCCCATATGTTCAATATAGCTTCCATTGCGGCAGAAATATTAACTTGCAGGCGAATCTGTGAGAAAATGCAGCAATGGATTGTGAAACTTATAAATATGTCGAATCGGATAAACGATACGCTTAATTGCTGTCGGGTCACACGATAAAAGCAGTGCAAAGCAGCACAACAATGCGATGGGCATGTGAAAGAATTGATTTTTCATCTTTAAAATAAATATCTTATTTCACCAGAAGATCCAATAAATAAGTTGGTTCCTTTAATAATACAAGTTACCCATAAATTCAATTGTTTAAATCAGGTTATAGAAGAAAAAAAACTATAATAAGTTACGTATTTTTATCGCGTTCTAATTTACTTTTAACTTCCCTACGTTTCAAATACTTTTCAGCGTCAAGGACTCTTTGATAAGTACCCGTTTTTGGAAAAACAAATCAGTTATTTTTGTATATACATTGTATGCATTTATTTTTCTACATAGTTACCTTTTCACTCTATACATTAGCTCCACCGAAATTCAAGCTTCAATAAGCCATCCATAAAATATGCTTACTGAAAGTCATTAAAACAGGCTTGGCAATGACTTCGTCATTTGATCCAAATCGCTTACCACCGAGCCATTTTTCAGGTGGGAAAACAAAATGAGTCCTTTTTTCTTCTTTAATGTCCTTCAATACAGCGTCAAACACATCAAATAATAATCTGGCATACCTGCTCTGTTATCGTTTTCCTTCTTTCTACGCCCAATATATATAATGCCCTGCGAATCCCAAAATCGTTTGCCATGACCTTTAGTGTTTTTGCCTTTTTTTGGGGCAGGTTTGCCCGGTAAAATTCATTGCTATATTAACTGTTCGTTCATTTGCGGGATGTAGTGGTGAATCCATGTTTCGATTTGGACCACAAAACGACGCAGAAACTCCTTCGGGTTTCGTTTAAACATGGTCAAACACTGCTCCGAATTAGTCAGTCAGTTCAGTTTTTTTTTTTCCTCCGTGAGGAAAAAAACGCGGCACCCATCACGCCGACACTTTCTTCATACCCAACTTTTCATCCAATATGTTTTGTATAAGCTCGATTAAAACGTTTACAGCATCAATGATTTTTCAAAGTTTAATTCGGCGGTAGGCTTAAAATTTTCATTTTTTAACCATATCCTCTATAATCGCCCCAATTGGGCGGTCTGGGCGATTCTAATTAAAGATGGTTGTTCTCCCCTGCTTAAATTTGTTAAACTAATTTCTGATGGTTATCATAGAAGATCTGGTATTACAACGGACATGGTATTAAAACGGTCGTAAACATATGTCTTTATGAAATATGGGATCATAACTATTAAAGAAAAATATAACATGTAATTGAAATCAACAAAAAACACAAGACTTCATGGTTTAGTGCATACATCTATACCGATTTACTTACCTTGATGATGGTTTATTATTACTCGATCTTTTTATATAACAAGATACAGTAATAAAATAAGTACCGCTTTTGATCGGGATTGTTTATAAACCAAAAAGGTTAGGGAATAGAAAAGGCCCATGAATAACAATAGACGCAAAGAGCGTCCCGAATTTTTAAGAACTATTTCTTGCATACACAAAACGTCAATTATACTGTCACATTAGCATAAACCGGCCGCAAGTACACGAGGCGTCTAATTGCCCGCAAGTAACACGATAACTAGGCCGCCGTCAGCTTTACTCCAGCAATTGTAAATCCGGGAATTAATAGAATTCAGGGCGATGTTAATTATGATTTAATTGATCGGGGAAGCAGCAAACAGATACGACCTCGAGCTAAGCGCTGTGAAGCAATTAATCTTTACCAAACCTTGCTTTAAATAAAGCGGGGAAATGGAGCTAGTGTTCTTGGTACCATGCCTCGCGTAGTAGGTTTAATGGATTTTAATAAAACAACCATTATTTGTAATATGTATTATAAATAATAGTTGTTATAAATAGAAAATAAATAATATTAATCTTTTCAGAGAAATTATCTGTTATCTCATCTCATCATTTCAACTATCTATTGCACGATATACTCGTATAACGCAATATATTTATTCCTTTCACCTTTTATCCCAAAATGGGAGACAGCAGTTAAAATGCAAATCCAGGTTTGAGATTAACACGGAGGAAAACATACATAAAAATTTGGTAACAAACAAAACCCTTAAATTGGAAACTATATTATTGTTCTTTTCAATTTCTTTGTTTTATAATAAAAAATGCTCTGATATTAAAAGTTGCCGAACAATTGTCAGCGTTTTATCGCCTTCATTACGTACAAATGATAAAAAATCTTTTACAAAAAGATAATTTGTCATCGGAAATGACTTTGGCATAACACCTGGCCTCCACGCGACCCTAAAACCGTTTCAAAGTCGAACTATCCTTACTTAGATTCGCAACGCCCCTATATTTGTCAATATGATTGTTAAATTTATATTATGTGATCTTCAAACCTCATTTAAGTAGATCTCTAAACATTCGCAGATGCAGAGAAGGGCGGGACACAGTGAGCAGATGTACGATCGCTTGCGGTTTATGTATTTCCGTATTTTTGTGATATAATTGTATTCTTTAAGACATTAATCTACTATCTACATTCATTATTATTAAGGTTATAATTTAAATTTGTCTAATATTCGTTTAAATTCTTCGATATTATGTATTTAAATTTGTCTTTATATATTTACAACCACAGGTATATTTCTTTTATCTTTATTATATTGATTTGGTTAAAGGAACTAAATATTTATGTTAATTAATAAACTTATATTGGTTTAGCGTCTCAAGTTTTAGTATAATAGTATAATAATAAAATTTATTAGTAAAATTGGTGTCTGTTTTGGATTATTTTGTCTAGACGCAATATAATATCCATGATATGATGGTAACGTTAGCTTTTGATTCTTATTGAATTTTATCTTTTAGCGAGAATGCATCGTGCCCTATGAAATATTATAAACTTAAGTAATTACTGAATGTAATTGACGTTACAGCTTAAGATATTTTTCTATATTTGGAACAAAATATACACTTTATAACTTATTGGTTCTAAATTTTTTAAACCAATCTGAGTTTAGTTCTTAGTCAAATTTCAACCATTAGTATGCTACGATGAGCACATCGCGTAGTAGTTTTTGATTTTAGAACTGTAAACATATCTGCAATACCTTTTAGCAAGTCTGACCTTTTGCTGACAATTAAATACCTATTGGTAGTTTCGATATTACGACAAGGCTACCTAACAATACTTCAATCAACGTATCATTTTTTTTGTACTTTAATCGATAAAAATTAGTATCCATCCAGGATCATTATCTACCTGACGTTATAGGTAATCCAACGCCCTTTTTTTGGTTTCAGATAACCGATATTTGAAATACGATGGAAACCGTTTGGTTCCTATTTCACTAGGCGCTTTGCTTAAGTGCAGTTATTAGATATAATAATCAAGTAAAATGAAATAAAAATAAGTTGTGTCTAAATAAAGAGTAGATTCATCATCCCCGATAAAATTTATTTCAATGTGTTTAATAGTATGCCTAGTAAGAATAGCCTAAAACTATCCTTTTTATGAGCCTCCAAACTCCAATAGACAGAATATTAAAACTATTATGTTTTCAATTATTCGCAGTGAGTTACTGATATACACTTGTAGTTTTAGTTCTATTCTAATGCAGGATCCTAATAAATAAAATTAACGATTATTTGTTTTGGAAGTAAAGAGGAAGCCGAGTAACGATTTTCGGCTCCCTCTTTACTTCCATATTCATTACAACAGAATTAACATGCAGAAATATAAAAGAAATTTCAAATACGGCAACCCTGTCTTGCAATGGCGCCGACAACATTCGTGGTTGGCGAATCGACTTCCTGTTACCGCTTCCCTTCGAAATGGATCGTTTCCGACGCAGATTTGTCATCTCCAAATCACAGCGATTTTTGTAAGAATTATTATTTTAGTCTTACCCTAATTACATTTGTGTATTCTTATTAAAGATGCAGAAAAATATGACCCTTAACCAATATAATGATTATACAAAGTAACGAAATGAATGTATTCTTTCTTCTGGAAGCTGAGAAAATATGTTCTTACCCATCACTCATTATAGTTTGCGTTCTCAATCAATCGATTTAGAACAACACATTTAACACAGATTTATAGAAAAAGAGATTTATGTAAAGAACTATGCCGTAATTTCGTTATTTTCACAAAAATATGTGATATCTAAAATTCTAAAATATCTATATATTTAATATTTTTTCTGTACGTTGTAACGGATTATCGGATCGTTATGATTGTTGCAACTGATATATTAATAAGGACGAAAAATTACAATAGCCTAAAATATCCTTTGATGGAATATCTATAACCTAAAAAAGGGGGTAAATGACATGGAAGTGTTCTGCGCTTTGTTCTGTGAGACCGGAGGCCCACTTACTAATAGGTCAATATATGTAATCATGGGTAACAGTAATCACATACCATCAAATGAATCACCAATTCGATTGCAAACTAAAGGCATAACCTGCTAAAGCTCTCTTTTACATTTCTCCTATGAATGAGTCATGGCGAAAAACGAAGAGATCAAGCGACACCGATAAGCTGAAATTGCCGCCGGTGCTATGTCAGGGTCATAGTGTCAGTGATAATTGTGAGAACTAATGCATAATTAGCGCGACGAGTCAACGGGGCGCGGGTCGACCCTCGCTTGGACGCTTTTTAATATACCCGTGGGATATTTTAATTGCGACCGGCATCGTTGTTTACATCGATTAACATTTAATATTTTTACTGCTTTATTTTTTACTCTTCCTCCTTCCTTTCTACTTTTCCTAACGCCTTTTCGGTATTTCTCATAATAGTTTAATCATAAATTTTCAAACCTAGATTTAAGGTTAACATTTCATAACTATATAAAATAGTATTTAGTGAAACCGTATTTAAAAAAATCTAGAGAAAAGGCATTTTACAAAAAAAGAAAAAAAAACAAAGCGAGTGCATCAATTTATTTCAATTTACACGATGGTATTGTTTCGTCAGCCGAGGGCGGCGTTCCCGCGCTTCCGGACGTCGTCGCTTCCGACACGAGCACGACGCGTGCCGCGCCATCTTTGAATTACACCCTACAACAATTGCCGTTTGTTGCCAATAAGAAAAACAAACTTTGCTTTGGCATAACCAACGAACGATTGTAAAATGTAATCATACTTAATAGAGTTCAATTTTGTATGTCGATTTGCTTAATTTTACAGTGTTTCTGTTTTGTTATGACGCGTGTGATTGTTTTATATTGCGCTAATGTTGTTTAATAATTATCTGGCGCATTGTGAACCGTTAAAGCATAATCAAGCTCGAGCCGTTTCCAGGCTAGGTGTTATTAAAGTAAAACTCATGTTCGTGATTATTGGACCGGTAACCACTATTAATGTTAAACGCATAAAGTATCTTTAAAATTTTTTCTAAGCATTAATTATTCTTGAAACTAAGTAAAAAAACCAACTTTAACCAATTAATCTTGACACATTGGAAGTAATAATCACTCAAGAACAAAAAGATCATGCTGCAAGAATAGATGAATGACTGAATAGGAGTGAATGAGTGTAATGAATTGTAGAAAATATTACAGACTCATGAAAGACTTGCATAAAGTAAAAGAATAGAAAGAGTTTTTCTTTGTTCAATTTTACGATTCGTCCAGTGCTTTGGTTGTTTAGGTTTTGGTCGGTCCTCGTAGATTCCATTCAGTTTCAACTGCCTCTCAAAAAATGGTAACCATGTAAGTATCTACTACGTTAGTACGATAAAGTTCAATAAAAGTTGCGAGCGTGATGTAATTATTAGAGCCATTCGAACTTACGAGTAACAATCATAGCTCCCATTAACGTAACGGGCAGGCAAACAAAGATGTGAGAACTACAAATGCGAACAGAGGCGTTGCGCGGCGTCCTCAAACATTTGTGTTGCCACACCCCGTGTGTGCTCTTGATTGAAACGTGTTTGCTCACTACGGCGTATTGACTTAAACGTCGCGTTAAATATAATTGAATAATTGCGGGACTATGTAATTTAATCTTATGTCTTCGACTCTAATTAGTTTTTGAAAAACATACACAATTCTTCAAATTAAAATGTTAAAAAAATAAATTAGGAATAAAATTTGCTAGTTTAAAAAACTTTAGTTAGCAGATTTAGACGAAATTAGTTATTTTTAATAAAAAAAATATAAAACGATTTCGAATTAAAATAATGGTAAACTTACTTGATTATTACATGTTTGTATTATTTTATATTCTTTTAATTTTATACAAATGGTAATCCCAGTGGATTACCATGAAATAAATGTTTATAAATATTACAAATACAAAATATTGTTCTTCGGTTTTGTTCTAGCACTCTATGTATGGGAGGTTTAATCAACAGGCTTCACTTAATTCCGGAAAATCAAAACAGAGGTAGCAATGATCATTAATATTAGAGCTTTGTTCTCTTTATAAAGAAAGAATATTAAATTAAAGTAAAAAAGTATAAATTTACATTATTTTGCTCTTTTACTTAAACTCCCCTTTTCTCTGATATCGAAACAATAGACTTTAATTATATTTAAAATTTACACTTACGGAAACAAAAACTATTATACATAACTGCGTATGAAGTGGCATCTGTTATCTTAGAAGTTTTCCTTGTAAAAACATACATACTTCATAAATAGGTTTACGTGCCGATAGATGGCGGTAGCAGATTAGATTGTCGTTCTCGCTGTAAATATTAGGCAGATCACAAAAACTTATGTAAAGTATTTGATATTTATTTATTTCACTTGCTGTTTACATAGTACAGTGTGTATAATATTATTACTAATTAAAAAATTGTGATTTGAAATTGAGTAACATGTTAATGTATGTAATAGGAATCTTTCAATAAGCGAAATAAAGTGCCCTTTGCTTGTACTTCTCACACACCATATATTATTACGTTCTATTGCAATTTAGACTTGTCATTGAAATTTTTAGCGACTATGATTATGAGTCCGTAAAGATTAAAGCAAATTTTTAGGTAAAACGAGCTTTATAATATTTCCATAATCTTTCAAAACATATATTAAAATAAAAGAAACAAAAAGAAAAGCAACATAAAGGCGAACCTTTTTAAAATTTGATTTGCATGCGTGTAAAGCTTATAAATAGTTCGTTTTATTACCCCAATCTCAGCATGAATTGATACAAGTTCCAGAATCTTACTCTTCTACGCAATTTAGTAAACTAGTATAATATAAGTATAAGTAGTATAAGTAGTTTTACTCAATTTTAATTAGTAACCGTAGTTATCAAAACCTTTTTTGATTTTTAAATTACTTCAAGAAGACGGTTTTTATTTCACTTTTTGTTTTTTTTGTATTTTTTTATGTATGATACGCAAGAATAAGTACCAAATTGGCATAACGTACATAATAGTAGACGTTACAGCTTACAAAATAGCATATAATCAAAATCACACATTAACGTATCAAAAATTTTAACCTCAGTTCATTTTCATCTCTCTGTTTTAAGAGCTAATAATATTAATATTTTTAAACATTTACATTCATTGTAAAACAAGTTTTCTGAGAAGGGAATAATTGTGTATATTTTATCTTCCAAGACTGTTATTCAGCTCTACGAAAATAAACATTCATGAATAACAACATTCCTGTTTATCGAACAGCTTGATCAAGAGGAAGCTCTCAGAATTACCAAGTGAATGTATAGAGCGAAGAGCATTACGCTAAGAAAGTTTTGTAACAATGCGTAATATCGCCATTTCTATGCGTAGAATTCCAAACCGGAAGTGCCGTAGCGCCCGGACGAGGGACTCGCGCAACTTTCGTATTGTGCAATCTACGACTGTCCGATGTACTGTCATGCTTCCGGCCGCTTCAAAAAGTCTCGAACTGTCAGTGACAGCGGATGCCTCACAGATTTCCTCGAGGGTCTTTTTATTCGAATGTCATCCCGTAGAATTTTTTTTTGTAATTCAATAGATTGCTCTGGTTAGTAACTGGTAATTGCCTAACTTTCGAAACAAGCTTTCGATGTTAGATTTAATATATTCTTAATTATATTATCATTCATAAAACAGAAAATATAAATATAACCTAAATGAAAACTTTTTTGGCACGATATTATTATTGTATTTAATAAGATTTTTTTATTGTTCCTTAATATTATTATCTTTTAAAATAATGTATTGTGCGCAATGAAAACACTTGGAAATTATTTACGCGTAGAAAACTATCAACAGTCCAAAACAAATGACGACAGTGATATTTTTAAATTTGTCGAAATCACTTGGCAAGCATATAATGAAAAAAATACTATAAACAAAATAAAGACGTGTACTGTATATTGTTAGAATTAATGTGTATTTCAGGTTTCCGATTAATATATTTTAGTTATTATTTATTGTACTACCTGCTTATGAGCTTTATAATATTAACACACATTTTGGTTTTGTCATTCAAATCAGTTTTGGCAATTGTAACATCTAAATAATTTCTATATTAACTTCAATTTGTGATAAAGCAATTTGCATGGACTTTCGATAATTTATTAAAATGTCGTTTACTTCATTTTCAAGGCGAAACAATAATAATTATAGTTACTTCACACCTAAAATAGATTATAATTTTACATGGATCCCTTATTTCCAAAAGAGGAAAACTAATACGCCAACCCTTTCATTATGATTCCCGTACGATCCGACTCGTGCAACAATAAAGGTTTTGGATTGGTCTACCCATAATTAACTATACTCATTAGCTCTTTAGAAAAACCATCATAAAGTTGTCGTTTTCCGATTATTTAAATTGCTTAAACTTATATCTTAAAATTTCAACGTCGTTTATGAATACTTTACGATAAGAGGTGGTAGAAAATTTCCTGAGCTAGAGTGCAAAATTGGGTAAAGTCTTTATAGTTTTTGTCAATCATATCGTTTTGTTACTTGTCTCATTGACGACATATTATTGAACAAGAACAGTGGACCTATATTCATAAACAAAGCATAACAGAATAATACAAACCGTTAAATACACAAAATCAATACAGCTAAACGTCTGCGCATCATCTACAACGTTTGTATGTGGGCGGGCACTATTCACAGCAAGGTCGGACGATATAATGTTACAGAATCTCAAACAACTGATATAGTTTGAACCGCGACGCTTTACGATGTATTTCTCAGGTGTCCGCGCTTCTAATACCTTCAGAGAGGAGTGGTAGGTCTTCCAAGCTGGTTGGAATGGCATCACTGCTTATACCGTTGTGTATTGATGGCCCACGCGTTTCGGCTGACGTCATACTGCAAGAGCAGCGGACGCTTGGAGTGCGAACAAAATTACGTTCCCGTATCCGGTTATCTATATTGTGTAGCATTACGAACACAGTATCTTACAGCTGTAATATATTTGGACAGCTATTCTTGCACGTGTTGATTAGTTGGCGACGTTACAGTATTTTTTTCTTCAAACAGACATTTTGACACCCATGACCTATGTGCGACGCTAGTGATAGTTTATTTGTGAATATGAAAATGCAATGCTTTAATGTGTATTTTTTATAAGCGCACTATTTTTAGTGACTTTTTAGTGAAGGTGTGATTTATTTTATTTTAATACTGCCAGACTCAGCAGCTGTCTTTTTTCAGTACATATCTCAAGAACTATCGAATCGATTAAGACAAAGGATATTTATGTTATTAAGTAAAATAGCAGCTTTGCATCAATAATTTTGAAAAAAAAAATCCTGAAAATTAATCGCACTCCTTTCAGTCTAGATTTTCTATCCGGTCCGGTTACTTACAATAAAGCTTTACAGAGACTAAATAAGAGTTGAGTTACATATACACGTACATTTAAAAAAATCGGCAAGGAAAGAAGGGTGGAGGCAAATGTAGGTACGGAAGTGGGATAAGGAAGGAAGGGTGGAAAGGGGATAAACTCTTTTTTCTATTAACTAATTAAGGCAGGACTTCAGCAGAATCTGCCTAGGCAACAACAAAAGAACCATAATATTACCAGTTTTTCTATAGCCAAGCAATAATATGCAGGCATTACTTCGTTCCGATTATATGGGCAATGTTTCCAGCGTAAATATTGGACATGGAGGTATATCGTCTTATATTCCTGAGTTTTAAGCGCGCATAGAATAGACCCAAGCAGTTTTGAAATCTTGCAGATCAAAATCATCATAACAAAATCGTAACACTGTTGTGTTCCTTAGCATCGAGATGATTCTCTTGTGACGTTATCTAGTTTTATAAAAAGACGTAATATCATTCAAAAACAACGAATCGTTGTGGCAAAAACAGATATATTTTTTTTTATTTATTAAGGACCACCATCGTTTGTCTACGATAAATCAACAAAATAACTTAAACCTAATTATTCGAAATAAATGTAACAAACATTTAAGGCGAACACAGCTTGCAAAAAGAATAACATAAATTTAATTTACATATAAAAAACGACGATACAGGTAAAGTGTGTGAGTGTGATGTATTGCAACCAACCTCGGTCGGCTGATTCGAGCTCGGGGGAAGTCCCCATTTCTCGGGCGGAAACTCGA
>DWHO01001493.1:0-15303 GCA_018247575.1 Eurytides lysithous rurik
GGCAAGTGATGGGCAGCGGTGCGGTGCAGCTTGGGCGAGTGCTTTATGGGCAGAGCTCCCAAGCTGGACGACACCAGCTCTGTTGTTATAGGCAGTTGTGGTACCATCAGGCATAACTCGCTTGCCTAAAAAAAAAAGTTAACAAAACCAGTAGTGTCACTGATCACCATCTGACCACCACCTTAACTTGATCGTTTCATCATTTTACACCCCAAAAAAAATGTAAACAAGACCAGTAGTGGCACTGCCCATCTGATCACCACCTTAACTTGCTCGTTCTGTGATTTTACAACACCAAAAAAAATTTAATAAAACCGAAACAAATTGGAGCGAAGAATAAAACCTTATCATTATAAAACGATTCAAATGGAGATCTGGGTAAATATATTGATTCGTTTCGTTTGGTTTGGGATGTTATAAAAATTTAAATATATCTGTTTATTCGTTTTGATTATAATTATAAGGGCGACAGTAGTAGAATAACTCAAAAATGTATACATACGTTCATATATACACATTAGAGTCAATACTCACAAGGACTATTTTTAAAATATTGAAGAAATTGAAATATTACAATCAAAATTACAGCAACGCAAGCGACGCTACGGTCAATACCGTATACATAAGAATAAAGTCAGAACTGCTTTTCATTCATTCTAATATGTGACGTAATCGAATCTTAGAGTTTGCCATCGGTTGGTTGACCGCAGCGTGTCATTAAATTAATAATATTAAAAACTTATAAGGCTTTGGTCTCTTCATTACATCTTCCTATTGTTTTCTGTGATGTAAATACAAATACTAAAATCTCATTAATATCATTAAGTTTGTATTTTTTGTAACTTAATTGTCTTATTTTGACGATAAATAAATATATCAGATGGCAGCTTAAACAAACAAAACACCATTATTTGGACCATTGGTAGTCTGAGGGTGCATTGGCATTAAGTCCGCCCTCTGTAATTCCTAGCTCTAAGGCATTGCAATAAAGTGTAAATAAATAAATAAATATCAAAGTAAAATATTAAAAGGATTACTAGTCCACTTTGAATTTTATGTAACTTATGAAACGCTAGGTTCATATGCGCGTCAGTTATTTTTAGTAAGTTGTGTGTTCTCCTAACACCGTGAATTTATATTTTATGCAGTAATTGATCTCTTGCAGAGTCGGCCTGGAGAATTACTGTGTCATTGTTCATATTTCTAACGCTGAGGATATAGCTTTCCAGAGGAATGCTACATGATTAATGATCTGAAGAGGAATATTTTCAGATAATACGGGATATAACGTTATAAATTCCATCCATAAGATATAACATATGTTAAGGATAGTAGTACGTATCTCAGGTTGGCTTGCGCATAAAAATATGAAATAAACCACATAAAATGATTAATATTGCGTTTAATTTTAGTTATGACTCTTTACAAATATGTGATTCAACATGAATGCTGTAAGTTTTAAGTTTTAAATTTGTAACTTGTGCGCCAAAATAACGGAATGAATATTGCTTATTTCTAAATTTATTACAATTTCATTTCATTTAAGTAATTTGCGTCCCTTTAAGTATTACCTTAAAAACCCAAACTACTTAACACACAAAGTTGACTACATCATCAAACATATCTTTACTATAGCTTTTTGAATTTCGATCTTCGGTAATTGGCATCGATTAGACAACTGTTACACCATACACGACGCACGCGATCGTTTCTAAACGAAATTTGAATACCGATTCCGTTCAAAAGCGCTTTCTTCGGTTCGAACCAGATTTGTAGCGTCACGCGAAATATCTATCGTTCGATAATTTGTCGGGTGGCGATAAAACTTTCGTCCGAATTCGATCCGTCGGTGTGCGACAATTATTAAAAAATGCGCCCGACGTGTCGGCAAGTCGTAAAGCGATAAACTTAATCGAATCGAGCCATGAGAAAACGCTAACGAACGTACCGGAAGTGGCAATTTCGCGTAACGCGAAGAGTTACGTCCGGTTCCGGTTGTGTATTTCTAATTGTTCCGTGCTAGAGATCGGTTTTCCTTTTTGTGGAATTCGTTAGTTACATAATCTTAATTTTTTCTTTCACATGATATAAACTGATATATGATCTCGTGGTTAGTCCTATGTTAGTTTATCACGATAGACATGTTACATCTTGGAGAAACGTAGAGATCTTAGAGAAACTGCAATTGTAGACTACGTTAAAGTAAATTAAGTTTTTAACCACCACCAAACTATTTGAAATACATTGTAAAGTACTTATATTGTACAGAGACTTGATTGGAGATTGCACGTCCTTGGACAAGTCAGTCCGATTATAGAGAATCTACAAACCGCACGACTCTACCAACAAAATGATGTGACGCAGTGAAATTCCGTAACTCTATTATAATTAAATATAGATTTTATAACAATGCGGTGAGAATGATTGTTTGTAATAGTAGCAATCCTTATAAAGTTCGCCGCTGGATATAATATACCATGGCCAGTTATTAACCATAATACCATACCAACCAACCATATAATAATCTGAGAAAAGTTTATTTACATATTTACATAAGGTTGCTGTGTGCAAATGATTCAATGCTTAAAAAGATTATATTAATGATGATTTTAGAATCCAATCGTTTACGGACGTACCACGAAACGCGAACAAGTAATTTCCACGTAAGAGTAACGACTACGAACGATTTTCCCTCACGCGCAATGCCAAGCGTAAGTCGAATACATATCATCTAATTGTTCGATTTATCGCTCTATCCGACTTCGAAATAAAAAATTGCCTATTAGAGTACGACCGTAGGCCGAAGAAAGTGAACGTCAGTAACTATATATTTGTTTGTTCGTTTCATCAAGCGTCATATACTTGTTGCTTAATTGATGGCATTTAGGTTTAAGCATAATATATTCTCGAACAAAAGAAGAGGTGCAGAAACCGTTTATAAACAAATGTGTCCTTAAGAAATGAATTACGTTTGTAAATATTCATGATCATAGAAAACCTCCATAAAGCTCGTCCTATTGATAAATTTAAGAGAAACTTATAAAAGGACATTTGTGTGCTTAGGGTTATTATACAGTAAATGATTTTAATAAAAAGAGTACACCTTTGTAAAGAGGGTGATTGCCTCCAGGCTATTTCAAGTGCCAATACTATTCATTATAAAATGAAATAAATACAAATTATATCTCGTTTTTAACTTTCTTATTTTACCCAGGCTTAACTCAAGCTATGGTCGGAAAAAAAAATAATGGCTTGGGTTAACGACATTGAGACGATCAACATCTCTTTCCCGTGACCTTAGACTGTAAAGCCCTGCTTTACAGTCTACGATCACGGGGGTGCTCAAACCTGAACTGACTTCGATGGATCGACTCTGTCGGACTGCAATATATAAATTAAATATATACGCTGCAGAATTTCATGGCCAAGCCAAAACACCCCTACAATCGACCGTTTAAGCACCTCTGCTTTTTCAGCAGCACATTTAACATATTCGAAAAAATTCGTAAATTCGTTTAATTTAACATTTTCATCGTTCTATCTTCTACGCTTAATTTTATAACTTTTATTCGAAAATGATACTACGAATTTGCTGTAAATTTAAAATAGAGAGAGAGAGAGAGATACGGATTAGAATGTTAATTTTCTAAAGACAGTTACAAAAGGAAATAAAAAGGAAGGTGCAAAAATGTAAACTAGTAGTTATTTCTTATCGTAATAAGTTATAAAATTGTAGATAGACGTCTAAAACATAAATTTTAATATAACAGAAAGGTTAACCGATTAAGAGCTAATTGCCGATGACTTTTCTCCGAAGCACTATTTTCAATATAACGTAGGTGTATACATTTTTTATCAGTAGGACTTTTCTGCAGATCCCGAATTGGGTACCAGGGTACCAGCTCCTTCCTTTTGACCGTATTAAATGTAGAGCTCGAATCATCGACGACCAGATCCTATCCGATCGGCTTGATTCTTTGGCCCTACGCAGAAACATCTCGTCTCTGTGTATATTCTACAGAATATACCACAGAGAGTGTACAGAGGAATTGTTCGGATTAATACCGGCTGGTGAATTCTGCCAGCCATCCCACTACGCGGTAAACCACATGATACCACCTATACCACCTGGCTGGTTGGCATTTCACCACCGTACGGTTTTTACGAAACTTTCTTGACTTGACTTTTTCAGAAACGTCTGTTGCTTCAGCTCGTGATTTATAACATTAATCAGTTGCAACGTCTAATATACCACAATGTATTAAATTTATTTTACTCGTCATTAATTTTTAATTTTTTATGAAATCAAACATTAAAGTTCTACAGGCTTATAACATGACTCATGTCATTTTTCGTCCATTTCATTTTTCAAGGATATTCCTGTTTGCGATCGTGGGCTAGTCACAATAGAACACGGTGATTTTTGAACATTGTCTTCAACAAACGCTTATATAAGGCAGATTTTGATTCTGGATACTGCGTTTTATCTAAGCAAATACTCTGTGTTGGAAAGCTCCGAATAACCGCAAAATAAGCTGAAACGACTCCCTATGATGGCGACAAGTTTGAAAAAGGTGGACAATATATGTATGTATCTCCGACAATTGTTAGTCTTAATAACCTGATTCTATATCTAACATGATCAACCCTCGTTTTCTCCAGTGTCAGTGTGTTAAGCCTTCTTCACCTTCTATACGGTCGCTTGATCGACAACACTCTACCAGTGCCGTGTCCGTATAGCAGTCCGGCACCGAATAGGGGAATAAGTACTTAGTCCTTCCGAGTGATGATTGCGTATAAAGCTTACTTTATTTATGTCAGGAAGTATCTATGGTGGTCACGGATTGCCCTCACCAATAAAGTCGTGTAGCCTCATTATCGATCGGATATTGCATTCTATGAGATGCCAACATTTTGTACACCATGTTCTATCTATGACATCTTGTTCGGTGTAAGTTCACCAGAGTGTGACAAAGGCATATATGAGAAGTGGGTTAACCTAGTTTAAAGCAAGTGCACATGACGAGCTTACAAAAAATATTAAAGCTGTTAAGTACTTTTGTCATATGCAAAACAAATAAATCACACACGAATTGATTTACACTAGTCTCATCGATTGCTACGTTTTGTGACATACACAAGTATGTTTCTGAAGTACTGTTACAAGTATTGTTTTTGAAATGACCAGAAGTTTACGTCTTATATATGGTAATTTGATAAGTAATGAAATCATTTAAGCGGGCTGACCGGTAGGCTTGTTTAGACACTTTCAATTGTCTAAAACAAATTAAGCCGACGGGTAAAAATCTGTCTCTCCCGTGACCCTAAAAGGTATAATGTATTCAAAAAAGTTCTGGTTTCGTCCAACATATAGCGCGATAGCATAAATTTAAGTATTTCATTTAATACTATATAAGGAGTTACCGCATACCAATGTATCATAATGTAAGAAAATAAAACCTCAATTATTATATATCTACCTACTTCAATTATTACTGTATATTACTATACCAACTACATATCGACGTTTTAAAGCAACGTGTTGGTAAACACGGCTTGCATTCTACGAGCTCTAAATGCTCATTATCGAATTATGACCAGTCGCAACCGCCTAACCGGAATTAAATAACGTCAATTATTCGATGGATCCAGTGACCCAGATTCCTGTACCTACACGATGGAATAGCAATTGTGACGTTCACATCGTGGGTAGCTTTCACTTGATTTTTGACAAGTGTCATAATGGGGTCAACGAACGCACCGTCTCGCGAATCGTATGCGAAACAACGTATCGCTATTGCATCATACTACAAAACGGACTATTGAATAATCAACCGAAGGGGTTGATAAAAATAGCTAATGCGTGAAGTCTTCAAGCCTTTCCATGTCTAGTTTCACATAATGTTGAGAATGTGAATGTTTTTTTTATTATAAACTCGGTGACGATGGTTTTCTCCAAAGTCATAAACATGGTGTTCGAGTTGTTGTGTTAGCGCAGGTTACTTATTAAGCTGTGTTAACAAATAATTGTCCTTCCGAGCGATTCCGGCTACGGCGGCCAATCTCCAAGAAATCGCGCGGGATTTATTTCGGTGCACAAGCATTTGCGCAGTCACTGGTGCATTCTCTCCTCCTTTATTCTCATAACCCGGCACGACCGGAAAGAGATAAAGCACAGAGCCGGCACATTAAACATATATCTAGTAACGGTGGCCTGGAGGAGTTGGTGACTCCCCCAATCCATCGCTGGATAACGTTAACGAGAAGGCTGGACCCGAATTTTTACATTTCTATTCGACGCATTGATCATTTTACTGAGAGCTGTACACAGGCTGTTAACAAATTTGTCAGTACTGATAGAGTTTAACACCATACGGCTATCACCAATCTGTTAACCGCAAATATCAAAGGCATTGCTTAGAGTTGTCTTAGTTCATTACAAAGCGCAAATACACAAAGCACTAAGTACTCATAGTTTAAAAGACTTAACGATTTATTTTCACTCTGTAGGTACTAATTCTATCTATTAATTAAACTCACTTTAACTCTGTGGGCTGTATTTCACTTTTATTCACTATAACAATCTTACACTCGTATTTGAACTCTCTTTTTTTTATTCTGTGGCCTTATCAATAATAATTATAAGCTTTTCAAATACTAACTAATAATGCCATTAAAGTATGTTAACAAATGATCAATTACAATGAATGTACACATGATCAATCGACAGTTCATAGTTGTTTTTTCCATAATATTTAACAGTTTGGGAACAGGGTGACCCACCGACATGTAAATTAAACATAAATTCTAACTCGTAACTACATAATTAATACAAAGGCTTAGTTACGTGGACATCATATATCTCCTTTTTTAGGCAGTGGAGCAAAAACTATTCTTTATATGACTAGGATAAACTGACGATTAAAAAGTGCTTGTAAAGGCCTATTTGAATAAAGATAATGTGATTTGATTTGATAAAAAAATAAAATCAATATATAGATATTTCTTGTGTTGTGTGTGTTGCGAAAATACTAATATCGTAATATTTGAGTTACTTTTTAATTTCCTGCTTTTCGAATACAGCATTCATGTTCTGTGAACAAATTTGTTTCTATATTTACGCATTACGGTTACTAACCAAATTTACGCATAAAATGAAACTTATATATAGTGTAGACACGGAAAACATATATTTTTAGGTCGTGTGTGTTTTAGGACTTTGTATTTAAAATCATTGGCCGTTAAATATAACTATTATAAGCTCCCTAATATAGGTCCCATCAATTCATACAGCACAGCCCTAATATATCATATATTTTTATGACTGTTATTAGACGTGAAGGGTTTCTCTGTTTTAATCCAACCTGATTGCGTCGAAAGTTATTTTCACTTTCGACGATTATTTCCATCAGACAATAGTGCGAAGATGTGAAAATTCCATTCAATTCCCTTACTTCTTTCCCTCTTTATGGCACTCATTGTATGATTACTATAATCAAAATTATAAAAGTGGATTCATATGAGAACTGTCTATTTCTCAAAGGCACGTGTGAATTTCGGCTTATTTTGATGGAAACGTAACCCCACCACGCCGTTTTGTTGTTTATCCCACGACTACAATTGTACACAGACATCAGTCTGTGTACAATAATTGACTTTATACTTATTATCATGCTAAACACAAAAGGGAATTATTTATATCTTGTCGGTTTTATCTACTAACATATTAAGATAGAAAATGTTGTTATGGATCAATTACACAGGTTATACATATGTCACTTAAACCTAATTTAATAGAGAAATGCAAAGGTTGTTTACTATATTACACTCGTACTGGCTTCAAATATCCAGTGATTCTTTCTTTTTTCGGAGATATTTTTAAATAAATCGAGGATAACAAAGTCATATGGAAGTCGTTAATACCGTTTTCGTCCAAAAATTACCATCTTGTAGAATCAGTCGTGTTATACGATTTAGAGATTTTCAAGGAAAGAGCTCCAATATTTCTACATAAGTTAAGGCTGGTAATACATTTGAAAGCTTATTTAACGGAAATGTCTTTGTCTTCACTTACTATGAGGTTCCGTTTACTCTTTGCCTCCTGCTACCTAGTAGGAAAAAATATTACTGCCTTATAAGAAGTTAGAATTAGTTCTAATTTTATTTCGTGAACTATTTTCACCTTAATAAGATAAGAACCATGTATTTCTAATGATGTTTTATCATACAAAAATATTAATTAACGTTTAATACCTTTTGCACATTGCTTACTTATTTAGCATTTTTTTACATTAAACAACGCTTTATTTCAAATGCAGTATACATCAGAAATTTATAATCAGAATATTGTAATTTCGCATCGATACCATAAAGATGCCATCCATAACATAATTACAATATTCATATGTATGATATAAATATCTCATACATATTCATATTATGAATAAGAAAGCGTGTGACGTTGCTTCGTCCTTCTTTCACATAATAACGCGGTAGCGGATTAAAATTGATTTCATAGGCGTCGTTTTCAAAATAAAATCGACGTAAATAATGCCGTGGGCTAAAGACCCAGTCAGTAATTATTTAAGTGCCATAATTTGAACTCGAAATAATTGTTCGTCTTTGATCGGCCTGTTCTATGTTGTATGTATATGTATGTCTATTTTTAGTACAGTTTTAACAGTCGTACGATTGTGACCGAACCAGACAAAACTGCCAAAAAAAAATACCCACCCTTGTATAAATCAATCTGAAAATACCATAGTAATAGTTGAAACGAAACTAATTTACAGATTTGATTGTGTTGGATTCAATTTTAAGTTCCGGACCTTTTGAATACTTACTGGACAATTTAAACGGACGGACTGTACCATGACCATTGAATCATTGGGAATATAAAATGAAATAAATCGCGACAAAATCTATAAATCAAATAAAACGCGATAAAATAAATCAGTTTCAGTTTAACAATTTATCATAATTCGTGTATACACAAGAAATCATCATACCTCAATAACATTAATTTTGTGTTTTCAATGTTTAAAGTTCAATAATGATGAGATGAGTGTAACAGATGAACAATTTCTTTTTTAAAGTCGGTTAAATATGCGATTAAAATTACTACATCCTATAAAGATTTAAATGAAACTACCTGTTTCTATATATCTTAGAAACTGCTTGATATGAATTTACATATAAATCTATGCACACATTGGAATGTGGATTGTCATCCTTTGTAGAGAATAAAGATGTGTAAATAATTCAAGCCAGCAGTTCCCAAACTTTGCGTACCTATTAATTTTATTATTTTCCTAATCCAAGAGAAAATACATTAATCGTTAAACCGTGATAAAGTTATTTGGAATATTTATATATATATTTAAAGTCAAGTGTTTAAATTACCATTTAACAGTGGATATACAAATTTTCTAATTGTTTTGTATCGTATGTTAATTGGTTACTAAATCTCTAAACAGGCAATATTCTATATAATATATAATACCGGCTTATATTCCACTTAATATCAATGAGTGAATGTGTGTATGTATGTAATGTGTGTTTTTTACCTTTCCTTAAAAAAATTACAGTAACTTGCCATTGAAAATATTTTAATGATAAATTATTTTTTATGAGTGTGTTTGTGTTACATGCTTTCAGACAGGAATATAGTAGGGGTTCCATATTCAGATCGGTTAAGTAATTCAGTATTCGAATTCTTCAAAAGGGCTAAATACATTTCGGCATAACTAGACATTGATATAAATTTGATACCAACGAAACAAATACTAGTTATGACGTAAAAACTCTGTGTGGTTTAGCAGATATTCAATTAATTCCATTAGGTATCTCGTATTGATATTTTATGATAAATACACATTTTAATTTAACGTTTTATTTTCAGTTTAATTTACTGTTAAAGCGTTATATTCATTGACGCATTCCGCCTTCAGTTGCAGCGAAAAAGAAATATATTTATAATTATTTACCACATTTTGAATAATAATTCTATTTTAAATTAGTTTGTTTTACAGTTTTGTCCAGTTGATCAAGAACCAAATTAAGTAATTTTATTATTATAACAAAAGTTGCTTATAAGGGTGAACCTTAAATCTAATGACAGAAAAAAATATTTTTATGTACTTGTGTTGTTGTAATATTAAATATAGTGATGACACAGTTTGAGAACAACGTATTAGAAGGCGGTAAAAAATTAGTTGAAAGTAAAAATTAAGGTAAGAAAACGAAAGTCCGCCTCGAGATGTATGTCGACGCGTTGTCATGGCGATGAGTCTCGTAAACCTGACCATATTGCCGCCTAAGGTCTTTTACATCATACAGATAAGAAAACTCTTCGTAGTTTTTTTTTGTCTAAAGTAAACTTTTCAAGTGCTTCTTAATCTTCTCCAAGAGTTTTGTGCCGTTTCGCTTATATTTTTAGAGTCGATGCGATAAATTAATAATTTCGGATTTATACCAGGTGCTAAGTTCTGCTTCCGGACAACGCGACAGACCTCCAGGTACCATCCATACCACCTGGATGGCTGGTAATCCACCATCGTGCGCTTCTCGTGCATCGTAGCATATTAAAACTAGCACTGCGCTCTGCTCGTCACTTAGAGACATTAAGGGGTCCAGCTGAGTGAATCTCAAAATGGTGAACTGGGTCAACCAGGACCCCTGTGACAGGTGGCCCGGCCAGTTTTGGAAATATGGCCGTAATCCATCAGCAGGGCGTACATCGAAACCAGTAAAACTTCGAAAGTGGGCCACGAGAAAAAGAAAGCTTGGGAATCTTTGGTCTAGATCATAGGTTCCCAACCCTTTACTAACTTTACAAGAAAAAAAAATCAATGCCCCCTTTGACATAATAGTTAATTATACGAAATAATAACTTTAACATATGGTTAAATTAATTTTCCCCCTTTTTCTTATCGCTCGCACACAAAGCTCCAGCGCCCACTGCTCCCGTTGGAAACATATGGTCTATCTCTGCACCCAGTGAGTATACTGGCGACGGGCATGTCTCCACATTATTCTTTGGTCGCAAAATAAATGCAGTGTTAACGCCAAAACAATCTTACATCTCAAAAAAACATTTTAAGTCAAATAGTGAGTTGTTTCCTCTTTATCTCGGAGATATCCCGAAATACTAAAACGACGACGCGAAATGAAAGCAGTTGAAAAACGAATGCAGTTGAAGCTAATTTCGCTACAGTTGGTACGAAAATATTATGAGCTTTTAACGTCGTGAGGCCTAAGCAACCCAACTATGTTCTTCGGAACCTTTCGATTTCGACCGCTTAATAGATATTTCTCCTTCCCTGTCAAACGTAAAGCACGAGCGGCGTGCGGTTACTGATCGTTTTTATTACTTTCTACCTGATGTCCTACAACCCACGTGGTCACGAACTTAGGGACTTTAATCGGGCGGATGTGTGTAAAATAAAAATAGATACCCTTGCCGCTTTTTTTCCCTCAAAGTAGGTCATAACATTATTGGTATTTATTTTAAAATGCTATTTATACGTTTTACTTAAGAGAAAGATTTTGTTATACCCTTTTAACAGATATTAGAATCATGTTCATCTTATGCCAAGCTTGGTTATTTTTACATTTTAGTTCAGTTGTATGTTTAACTACAACTGATTATTTGCTCGACTTCTTAAGCTGTAATAGAACCTAAAGTGTAAAAACAGCAAGATGCCGATACTGGCAAATAAAACATCACACATAACAAGAGAGACGAAAATACTTTTAGTACAAAATATTCAACGATGAAGAAAAAAAAAATATATATATATTTAATAGTTAAATACAAAAAAATAAACAAGTGATATTGGTGAGAAATATTACAAATGTAACGTCCGAAATGTTTTCGTAATATTGGGTTTTCCCTTTATCAGACGAAACTTTTAGATGAATGAAAGAGCTTTAGTTCAGAGACTAATGGTTTTTATAAGAAAAAAATTAACCTTGATGACATCGCAGTAGAAAGCTTGTTTGTCTTAAAATATAATATCTTTTTCTGTATACCAACCAAAGAAGCTGTTATAAGATTGCAGATTATTAAAATTTAAAAGGCATGTTAAAGCACCGTGCTCAGAGTATTTTGGCCAATAGGCTATGCGGACGTCCAATAAATTGAGCCGACCGCCGATATTATATCCACCGTTATCATATGATAATTTTCTATTTTACAGTTTATGTTGGAATTCATCAAGCAAATACGTATATGTTTGACCAAGGCCACCCAACTCAAAGTGATAATAAATAATAATGATTTCGAGACGTTCGGAGAAAATTTATTATTGGCACATAGATTGTTTTATAACACTTTTACTTGATTAGAAATATAGGCTCATGATAATGTATTTTCATTTCATTTCATAAGCATTTTGCTTCCAAATAAATTTACAGAACTATGCCAGTGCATTAAAACTTATATCAATCCTGTTAGACATTGTACAATGTACTTTTTTGTATATCTTGTATGCACACTTGCATTAAGTCGTTCAGAGCGTTTCTTTTTCATTTCTACAGCACTTGAATGTATGATGTGTATGCTCAATGGAAACACAACATATGTTATATTAAAAATAGTGTCAACACTTTAGCGTTTGTCCAATTAATTATCAGCGAAATTTCACGTTATATCGAGAAACATCGCTGATGAATGAATTTCTTTGTTTGAGTGAAATCTATTTATTTTGAACATTATTACTTGTTTAAACGACTTAACACATATTTTGTTACAAGTCAACGTCATGAGTGAAGGTCTAAAGTCTTTTTTTTTTGGATTAACTTGAAGTGTTTCACTTTATTTAACATTTTTTTCTATCAGATCATTTTTTTTAACTTGTGATCATAAAAATTAGATGTATGATGTCATTTATGAATTCTCAAAATGTTTCTTTTAAGCGATAATATATTCAATTTTGTCGGCTATATCCGTCCGTTTCATACTTTAAGATGAATATTTTGTTCATATGATCTCGTAATGAAACATAAGTGGAGCAATGCACTACTTGTTTTGAATCAGTGCTAACGCCAAAGCCTGCAATCAAACGATTGTGTGTAATGTGAGCTTACGTTATAAAACATAACATCTGCAAAGGTGTAATCATTATGCGGAGTATTGGAGTAAATACACAAACAAACTTAAGTATTTGGTGTCACAGACTGGATCACATCATAGTTATTTATTTTACGTGTTTTATACGATTAAAGTGCAACATATTTTTGTATTATATTAAATTAGATACGTAAACATCTTTTCTTATACTATATTCTCATAATGCATTTCTTATTTACTCGAATACAGCATAATTAAGTAAAACTATATCGTATTCAGATATTTAAAAGCATAGTCACGGAGTGGTATATATTTATTAAATATTATTATATTATATTTTCTCCCCGGGTTTTTGTATATTTGAAAAAAAAAATCATAATGAACTTCATTTATGGAACATTATGTATTACATTTTTGTGTTTTGTTATCGAATAAGAGATGCCGCTAAAAGTTGGCATGGTGTTACATTTCTAGGTTTTAATAGGACAGTTCCAAGTTACCTTTTTAGTAAGATATAGGAAAACAAACATCATCAAAATCCCTAGCAGCCTGCTTGTTAGCTTACCAGTCTATAAAAAATGTAAAATAACTAGTAAGGCAGTGGTATTGATCGTTGTGAATTCAGAAAAGAGTCCGAAACTTAAGAAAAAACTGTCATCTTCCGTCATCTCTTGTACCTTGCGATCGTAAATGGTTGGACCCTTGGATAACTTGCCTGGGGTGGTATCACTAGATTGCCGCTAAGAAGTAATCAATCAAATCAAAATATATTGATTAAAAAAAGGCTTTTATAAGCACTTTGAATCGTCATTTTCAGCTCGTGAGGAATCTACTACCTGCTCGGAAATACATATTTGCTGAGAAGAGCTAGCAAACTTCATATAACAACAAACATCAATTGCTCTTTTAAAACACCGTTACAATATGTTGAACCTTATTAAAAGTTAATACTTATCCCGCATACGATACGTTAATCAACTAAATTCCACGCATCTTGATCCACCAGTTACTCTTGAATAGTATAAAAAATAATAATAAAATAATAATATCATGGGACATCTCACACATTGCCATCTGATCCCAAACTAGGCTAGCCTGTACTATGTATACCAGACAACTGATACACATACTTATATATTTTTAAACATATACTTATATAGATAATTAACACCCAGACACAGAACAAATAAATACCTATGCTCATCGCACAAATACTTTGTCCTGGGTGTTTTGCACATAGATTTATGCAACAGATTTTAATTGGAATGCGTTAATTAAAGTGGTAGATTTAAGATATTTCGTGGAATGTTAATGAGCTGGCACCGCTATGTTCCGATTTGAAAGTGATTATTGTCAGCGTGATTCCCGGGCAGAGATATTCCATTTTTGTTCTCTAGGCACTCTAGCTACAGCGCAGGACTGAGCAGGTTCTGTTCTCACGTTCTTACGGTGGAAGAGCCACGCAGTTGTTCCTGCTGCAGAATGGGCCAGCTCGAACCAGATAAGCATCACGACCTCACAGAAAATCAGCATAAAGTGGAAGTGATTTGCTTCCTCGTTTCATCCGGTGAGTCAGGTGGCCGGCGGCCCACTCCTGTCCCTTCCCTTCCTCCCTCTCTCACTCCCTTCCCTATCTCTTTCTCCATCCCACCCCCCTTGCGCTCCCTCTTTCCTCCTCCTTCTTTCAAAAATTCCCCTCCCTCACACACGCATTTGCGTGTTTTGTAATCCTGCAATTGTCCATGGGCGGCTGTGATCACTTACCATCAGGTGAGCTGTGTCCTCGTTTGTCAGCCTCATCCACAAGAAAAAAAAGGTTCCGTGAGGTGCTATACTGTTAAGTACAGATTAATCGCTTACCATCTGGCGTACGAATCATTCGCCTCGTCACTTCTTCTCTTAAAATTAAATTAAATTGACTTTGATGTTTTTAAACTATGCGATTCTATAAAGCTTCAATGGATCTCCGAGCTCTTGGCAGTTATAACTGTAGCATTGTGTGACATGGTAATGAGACTGATCTCGCATTGAAGTTGACTATATTACGAATGTTCGTTGGAGCGAATCCAATTGGATGGGAACCGGTGCAGCGGTCAAGTGCAACAAAAGCGAACGTGTTTCTCATCAAGTTACGAAACATCTGATTTTATTACAGTCATTATCACTACACTGCCGTATTATTTACTGTATTAGAAGATACTGCCATGTTATTATATATATATATATATATA
>DWHO01001494.1:0-15302 GCA_018247575.1 Eurytides lysithous rurik
GGCGAAGACATGTTGAGTGCACATGCTCTTTACACTCATAGCCCGATGGGACGGATAACCGACACAACCGGAGAGAGATCAAGCGCAAAGACATTAAAACGACCTTTTAATAACGACTTCTCCAAGCCACCGCTAGTGTCATTGATAATCTAATCAAATCAAATAAAAAAAAGGGTGATCAGCCCGGAATGCCCTAACTAAACTAAAAACAATTATACAAAGTCATTGCCCTCCACGGGATTCGAACCCACGACCGGTCAAGATAAAAGAGTATTTATCAAATGAATCCTGCGATAGGCGTCACGATTTTCAACCATTTTCTTAGACCTGTTCTTCTTATTCTACAGTGTAGTGTCTGATAGTTCAATTGATGCTTTTTTCTATATGGGTTGTGGTGGTTTTTATTGTGTATGTAGTTTTTATTGTGTGCCGGCAATATATCTAAAGCAATTAATTATTCGGGTGAGCGTCGAGCCAAGTAGAGTTTAGAATTATTTAGTTTAAGTCAGTACATATAGATACTAGCTGACCCGGCGAACTTTGTTCCGCCTTAGAGGCAACAAATAAAATGATTATTGATTTCTGACAAAATGTATAATTGTCAAATTTACGTTTATCTGTCATTTGCATTTGGTTATTCCATGTCAGATGCGTTTTTGTTATACCACGTTTTATATTGACTTGTATTTCTCTTTGACGTTTTATGTCACGTCACACGGAAACGCGGTCGAACGGGATAAAAAGTATCCTATGCCCGTCTCCTGGTTCTAAGCTCTCCCCACCAATTTTCAGCCAAATCGGTTCAGCCGTTCTTAAGTTATAAATAGTGTAACTAACACGACTTTCTTTTATATATAAAGATTTCTATTAACAATATCATGTCTTCAAGCATGATCTAATGAGATTAATCTACAACATGCACCCGGACACTGTGCTACCGGTGTTCATATAACAACGTCAAGAGTTCCCGTATCTTCAATGGATATGAATTGCACTTAATAAACCATTGTGTTCACGATGTGGACAATAAACGCCAGGATGTGATGTTCCATCATGATGATCTCTAAAGCCCCCTTAGGGTGCTCGTTATGGGAACGCGGGAGTCTGGCAGGAAGTGTGTTATTTAACTCGAACTATTCCTAAAAGCGCGGACCATATGAAAGAAAAAACATGTACCTATGTATGTATGTGCTACAGCCGAAACTGTTAGGTACATAGAAAAAAAAGCATCTAAGGGTAGCAACTCTTATGGTTACGTTTTGACTAGTTTTTACTGTAAGAATTATAGTATAATAAGTGTAGTCATTCTTTAAGTCCACAACACATATGCTTCGTTACTATATTACTCTCAACTAGACCTTAATACCAGTCATTCTGAAAACTTTTGCACGGTACTTAGAGATAGTTATCCGTATTATATCACGGACTTTGTTTAAGCGTTAATTCGATCATATATTCAGCGTAGATTTAAATAAGTGGTCTATTATAAAAGAAGTACGAGTAAAATACCAAAAGTGATAAGTCGGTATTTCTCATGCCAACCTCAATCGGTCATTCATCCGTCGCAGTCCACGCTCATTACCATCCGAAGGTCTTCTCTCCCGGAAGTGCTATCGTGAATATCAATTGCCCCGTGCCATATGCATTCCGCTCGCCTTGGTATATCTCTTTATTCATCTCGGCAGGAGACAGGAATAGATTTCTACTATATTTTTGAATATTAAGGGTAGATTCAGACTATAATGACGATTCGTTCATCGAAATTTGATAGATATTGTATAATGTGTACATACTTAGACTGACATTGGACTGGGAAAGAAACGAGAGAGATTATATCAATAATAATAGTATGGATCAACCCTTATAATACAACGAGTGAGTACGTGCAAGAGTAAGGTAAAGGTCGAATAAATTGACCCGCTATTATTTTATCTCGTGGGAGTAGGGGGTCGATCCCTGGCTAGTACAAGTATTGATAAGAAGGGACTTGTTCCCGATTTGTATGTATACACAGCATACAATAATTCGAAATATAAATACACTATTACAAAACTTATAATTAATTAAAAGTTTAATGTAATGAATATGAAACAAAAATAGATAGATAATGCTAGATGCACATAGTGAGGAAGAAAGTTATTTGACCCATTACAATCAGGATAATATAGATTGGGGCTCCCTGAAATTTCCTAAAGTTTTATATAAATACAGATCGTTATTATTATTAACCTGTACCCGTAGATTTAGTTTTGTGATTTATTTTGTTGTTTTCATAATTTAATCAAATCCCTATTAAAAAGTAGCCGTATTGCTCTGGTCTTATAATCATATCCAGGAAATATATACGATACACTGCACCACTTCCACAGTAAAAATACCAACCAACAAACTAACATTTGGGATTTATATAAAACATGAAAGTACACCCGATCTTAGACTTCAGCTCGAGGAATGGACGTGCGTAGTGGAAGCCGAAACAACCGACGCGGCTCGCGAAAAGATGTGCGCATGACACTAAGAAGGAAATGGACGCTTTCCGTTCCGACCGCCGTGACAATTGCCGTCGCTGATTAACCGACTGCTGTATAGGTAGACAGGTGGCCCAATTCGACAATGACACTTCCAGTCATTGTCGAACACACAAGAGGTAGGCAGTAGGCAGACAAGTAGGCAGTCTATTCATTTAAATTTGTCTATTAATTTTAATGTGTGTGTAATTTGGGTTATGCGAAGTAATGCTCTATCTATAGACGCGATAATTTAAGACCAACTTTATAAAAATACCTACGTAAACAAAATCTATATAAAATGCAAAACTCTGAACAAATGAGACGACGAAAGAAATTGTCTTGCAACAGACGAAAAGAAATATTTTAATTAGAATCCGAAATATTTGATTAACATCTTGTCAATGCAGCGTGTAATCAATAGACTGCTTTAAATGGATTACTTGTGCAAATTGCTAAATCATTTTACCACGAATTAAAAAAAAAAAACAGACAGTCTTTGTCAACTGAATGCGGTGACCGGGTGTCCTTTGATAGAACGCAACGCACCTGCATCTACTCCATGAACATGGGAGATAGTGGTCACTCACCGTCAGCTGCACCGCTTGCTCGTTTGCCACTTCCGCTACAATAAAAATCCAAGCGTGACACATACGCGCGCGCATTCCGAACAATTATGAGCGAGCGAATAAGTGAGACGTTGAGAATTGACAGCGCGACGGACGCAATTCAAATCTGTAGCGCGACCGTCTATCATTGCTATTCGTTCTTATCCCATTTAGGTCTTTATTACCTAACATGACGGTTGAAAACGTGCTCGGGGTAAATGGAGCGACGAAACAGAGGAGACATCGTTGATTTCGTCTCTAACGACGTTGTGTTAGGGGTGCAAATCCTTTGCGCGATTCGGAAATTGGAGCTCGGAGAGACCGCTACCGCTCCGGCAGGCAAATTGCCTATTGCCGTGCTCAATTATCGCCCCCCGCACTCATTACCGAATCAAGCAGAGAACGACAGCGTATTTCGTGACGCCTCTGCAATACCAACGGATCAGGAGGCCATCTCGCGTAGCCGCTTGTTACCTGTCCTCTTTGAATTCAAATAAACAGAGTGGTGATAATAATTCTGACTTTAAAGTGCGACGGGCAAACGGAAATAAGAGAATAATAGAGATTTCTATCAAAAAGTGTTTGATCACTTCATACACATACATTTCCTGTTTGATTTTCAGAAATTTGCGTACCTTCGAATTTCAAGGTACAATAACAATGGAATTTAATTGAGTTTAAGGTGGTAATATACCATACTGGATAATAAACCATAAGGTGAACCGTGAACCGTCAAATATTTCCTTACCTTATAAATTTAATAAGCTTCAAAAGCCCTTTAACCCTCTGTATAGAGGAAACCTGTGCCCAGCAGTGAGACGTTTACATAGGCTTACTTAGTTATGAAAAACGGACATAAAGCTACCACGGCTCTTAACAAACAGATATAAAAAGCGAATGTTATATCGTCAAATGGAATTTAATGAATTTAATGTCGCTTGTACGTTACAGACTAACAACATCAGGTGCGTCCGGTATAGAGCTATAGAGCGCTCGTCTCAGCCAGCGTGCAATTAATAAAGCAACGGAACCGCGGCTATAAAATTTAATGCCGTCAATACGAATCGGAACTCGTGCTCTACGGGGGAGCATAATGAGCTCTAAAATTAATAATAGCGTACTAACTAACTAACGAGATCATGTGATTTTCAGAGTCTACATTTCGCAGGAAAATAAATAACGAGATAATAGATATTTTGATGATTTTCATTTGTATCTTCTTCATCTTTATGACTTATAGATATTACAGTTTCAAAATTAAACAACGCGTCTACGTGTAAGTCGAAACCACGTCTCGTTGATTAGAATAAACGAGACGTAGTTTCGACTTATACGGTTTAAATTTGATTAGATATAATAGTTACTTTAATTTTGTGTTTTAAATTTATTTGCATGTACATTTCATGGAAATATTTATTACGTAATCACTTAATTCTAGTTAGCTTAATGTAACTACCGCAATTTCTCTCCACGTTCCGAGTTGTCTTGTGTCATGCCAATGGGCATTATACCTACAGTACTTTTTTTTTAGCAGATAGAGTGACAAGACGAGCAAGTCTCGTGCCTGATGGTAAGCGACACATCTGGAATAGAACCTGCGCTAATCAACAAGAGAGATGATTTATCTCTAAGTCCAATAGTAAGCTTTGTATAGATGAATAGGAGAGCAACTTACCGGGCATGAAGTGCAACAGTGCGGCGGTGATGGGGTAGAGGCTCGGGCTGTAGGTGATGTCGGGGCAAGCGTAGCCGAGGACCGAGACCACGCGGTCGGCCACCGCGCGGCCCTTCCGCGTCAGGTGGTAGCCGAGGCAATGGGTCGCCTCCACGAACGGCGGCAGCATGATCGGCTTGTCCGGCAGCTCAACGGTGCCGAACACCTGCGTAGAATGGAGATTTCATAAGCTTTTTTGTACAGAAGGTTTACTATCACTCAGAAGATAATAAAAGGATCTAGTTTGTTGATTGGGGTGCTAGGTATAAGGTAATTCCTATCTCTTTGTTAAAAAAGCGTATATAACCAAGAAACACTGCGGACAAAAACAACCATCACGCCACGCAAAACCTACTCGGCTGGTTTTGACGAAACATTTGTGAGTTGGTTAGACTTTTCTCTTGAAAAATTATCGATTTATTAATAACAAAGAAAGATTTAGACCGACTCTGCAAGGCATATCAGACATTTAACTTTTATTCAATTAACAACTAATAAACTAAAGACCGGGATGTCTGGTTCGTAATCGAGTAAAACCTCGCTAATATTTTAAAAGCCTGCAAGTGTGTGTGTTTGTTAGTTTGTACAGCTATTACTAATTACGCCAAGGCTGATGAAAAACTATCACCGCTCTAACACGTATTCAGGACAGCAAATGGATTGCGATGCAATCATCATCGACGCAAGTTTCACCATTTCCGCATACGAATTGCGCAATCTCATCGCGACTAATGAACGCTCCTACAATATAGTGCGATGTGAGCGCGTGGATCGATTGAATAAACGTCGCATGCTCCGTCGTCCACCTGTAGGCGAATTCTCGAATCGCCGCGTGATTATCCACTTTGCGGACGAGGCCACACCACACGTCCCGCCCATAACAGACTCCCACCGGACTGTAACGGGCTCACTTCAATCGCTTTTCGCAGAATGACGACAAATATAGCGAACGAAGCTTGTACAATGGTCCTCACTTACATTACAAATCTGAAAGTGTGTCTGTTTGTATGCCCCTTTTTCAAGCAGGTACTATGTAACGGGTTAAAATGATTTTAGGCTCAAATTCACTTTGTAGAACTGAGAATGACATATGTTACATTTTATGCAGGATAATTTTAAATTACACATATTCAAAGTTGCAAACGATTTCCTTTTACCGTAAAACGAACTTAAAAGTGTTCAGAGAATGTATTATTGTGTATAAATAACTATTAAGAAATATTGATCAGAACCGTCGACAATGAGGCAAGGATGAGGAAAGTCATTGCCTCATTAAGAAATCTATTTGTAAACTAATGCAAATATCCTTCGGAAAGTTACGCCCCTTGCAAGAGAATACGCTTGTAATATTATATAAAAGCTTTAAATTATAGAAGTGAATACAAAGACAGACGGCGAAATAACCACCACCATGAATACTTAGAGTAAAAACATTAATCTAAGGTAGCAAATAAACCAATAGAGAATAGAACTTCAAAAGCATATCCTGACTTCGGTGCCTAGTTTAAATGTCTAAGGCATAAATTTAAATGTCTGTGTCTTTGTCCGAGGCATCGTAGGGCTTCCAATGAAATTTGATTGAACCAATCATAAATTAGTTTATTTTGATAGTAAAGTGACCTTAACTACGAGTATAACAAGAAAACATGTTCAATCGTTTGAAGATCATCAACAGTTTTCTGTTAGATGAGGATATGGGAGCAAAAACCACGGGCCTCAGCTAGTTTGACGGTCGTGTTTACTCCGTACGACTAAAACGCATCGATAATACATTCCGTCGCCGTGGGATTTTCGTGGATCAGACGCGTTGCGTCGTGGTGCGATGACCGTGCGCGATGTTTGCGCGGCAAAGCCGGGCGCCCGATAAACAAAGCGAACGCGCTTAATAACAGTTTGTCACGCTGACAGGACCGCGGCCGGTTCCAACCGGTCGGCGGTGCCAGGTCGACTATTTTTAGATGTCAACAGAGCTCGCGCGCATTCGCGAACGCGGCGGACGCACGAATGAAGCCGACTCCGTTGTCCCGGCCGGCCGTGATCGCGATTTTAAACTCCGATCGATTTCAAAAATGGAACGGTGTGCAGAAAAAGAAAAAACAAAGTGGCGATGACGTTGGCCGGTTCCAGGACACTATTAATTTACATACGAAAATAAAACAAGAAGCGTTACGCAAACGAAGCGATTCCATCAAAAATGCTACGACGGTTCATTTTTTTATTTAGCGCGTATCACTTGTATATAAAGAAATAAAAATAGAATCTATGGATGTAAGGAACAACAAGCATTTACGATAACATCAGAAAGGCTTTTAGCTTTATCGCGGACATTTCGCCTAAGTAACAATAACGTTTTACTGTCGATTCCGACCAAACAAACAGATAACGTTAAGCAGACCACAACAGGTTTATTTGTCTGTGGCGCGCTCCGAGTTTTGAGTGTTTCCGAAGCGGCCCGTTATGTTTGGTAGAGCAACAAAAATATGCAGTCGGGAGGTGCGTGGATTCGACGAGAAGTAACGTGACCCATTTCCATTGTGCTTCGGCATTTCATGAATAAAGCAGTGGCGCCTTTGTGTACGTGAGATATTTGGGTTTGTCCGTTTCGCATTAATAAGGGTTGACAGGCATGCGTGGCGAAGTCAGGGCTGACACGCATCGGTCGCTAACGTGTTTTCAAACACTCCACTACAAAGCTTTTGATTTTAATAACTGCGAAAAGCCAATTAGTAAGTACTAGCGGTCGCTTAGTGGTCGAAACCGACCAAGGAGGCTCTTTTGAGAGTCCTCTTTAGTAATTGATATAGTTTTATGACTAAGAAAGACATTTACGATTTGACAAATAATGTTTGACATTAGTAGCATAAACGTAAACAATGAACGAATTAGCTTATCTAATTTAATATCTATTTTATGAATAACATAAAAAAAATAACGTCCACAAAACTATAACCATAAACTATAACTCTGCCAAATTTCGTTCTCCTCCGCGATCGCAATATCCTTTAAAAGGGGTTCAAAGTTTTCTCTTCGCGTATTAATTAGTGAGAATATGGGGAGAGATAATACTCATAAACGTTTTCGCGTTAGCTTCTTTCCATTTGATCCTAAATCTAAACGAGTTGCATGAGTGGGTGTGAGTGGCAATATCTTTCAAAAGTAATGAACGCCGTAACACTCCGCTGGGAGCCCGCCTCAGAGCTATTGTATACAAAGCACTGAGTTATAGTCCATAACTAGCCTCTCCCCTATTGTTGTGTGTGGGCTTACGGGTATTTTCTTTGATCCGATGCAGCCATGCCAATAAGCCGGTCGCGGACTCTGCCAAAATATGCGGAGAATCGATCGGGCGCAATGACGCAAATTATGAATAGCAAACAATAGCTGTCCATTGCCGTCTATTGTGTGAGCAAAGCGTTGTTATCGGTAATTTTATTGTTTATTAAATCTTAATTACTCTTATCTTGTTAGAAGACGACAAAAGACGCCTCTAACTATGTACGGATTCTCGACAGAGACCGTCGTTCCATTAAGTGATAATAATTATGCTTATTTCAATGCATGAACATTAATAATCGCTGCATGACTCTGAAGAAGACCAGACGTTTATTAAATTAACCTAATCGCATTTACTTTGTTTGTAACAAAGCGTATAATTGATGCAAATATTACCCTGCATTAATTTTGTTTTCATGTAATTATATCAAATAGAAGTTAAGATTTTTTTTTAATATAAAAATCATTTGACATTTAAATGCAATTGTAATCGTAATTCTTTACAAATTTTACAGATTCGTATTAATGTACGAAATTTTAATCTAATTGTACCACCCCAGGCAGACGCTGCATTTATACGTATGCATTTCGTCCAACGTCGAATACGCTTTTTTTTTCTTTTTTTAATAGAGTTAACTGAACAAACGATCATTGGCAAGCAATCTACTTGTTCGAAACAGTGCAGTGTCAGCCAGTTTTTTTACTAAAATAAAAAGTACGAAACTCTATATAAGATGATTTATCTCTACGCACTCCGAAGACATCTGTAATATTTTATAAGTGTGGATGGGTGACATGCATTACTTCCATATCTAGCTGAGTTGCCACAGTCACTCATAAAAAAAATAATAACGTTAACCCAAGGACTATTGAAAAGAACATTTTCTAAGGCAGCGCCTCGTCACACGTCGTCCTACGTCCAGTCAAGGCCGCCGAGTGAGACGAGCGAGCGACGACGCATCGTTCGAAAACAAAACAAAAAACGAAAACGAATTCTTCTAAAAACCAGTTCCGCATCGTCAGGTCGAAGCGTGCGCTTCGCGGTGAAATTGAAAAGAAAAAAAAACATTTAAACGTCCGACCCCACCGGTGAAAATTGTCTAGTTGTTTTGTTTTTGTTTGGTTTGCAACAGCAACATATGGCAGTGCGCGAGCGTAATGTAAACATGCATGCTTTAATTACGACAACTGCATGTATTAGTGAATGAAAATAAGTCCAGCGTTGCATGTTAAGCAATTTTTTTACACGAGGTCAAATTGTTTGTTTCATAGTTACTGATTGAAGATTTCAGAAAGTGCACGAACTGTCGCCACCACGAGAAAAAGTGACTTATACCATAAATGCGAAAGTTCGTTTTGTTGTTTTATACTTCCTTCGCGCAGTACTGATTAACATATTTGCATAAAATATTTACTAGGTTAAATTGGGAGCCAGAAAATGGCATAAGCTACCATTAACTAACCGAGAAAATACGATATGAAAAGAATCGACATTGGAATGGAAATCCAAACAGGCGTCGCTGCAGCATAAGCTTAATATTGGGAACTTCTGCAATGATAATGAGCTGCGATTTAGGATTCACTCGAACCGGGCCGATGGGGGCAATAAATTCGCCTCAACAAAAACAACACGGACGTCGATTTGTTGTCGTGATTGAACGATTTGGAACGGGCGGGCGTAATGTAAACCCCTTGTTATCGTTAGCGAAGTGACGTATGTGAGATTTGCGCCGGTGATCCGTGCGAATGCACTTAGCGCCCAACCTTGATGCCGACTTCGTGTGTTATACGCGGCGGCACCATTGAAAGCTTTCGGCGCGCGATAGTAATAACAATAAATTATCGAGATAAACAACGGGGAATGGCGGCTGTCCAGTTGGTTAGTTGGCAGGGTCCGCGATCGGTGGTCGCGGGGTTGAGTTTCAGTCGCTGAATCTTGGTTTCGTGGTTTCTGCTGTAATGTTCGATGATAGAATTGATCACCTACCGTCTTATAAGAATTATCAAACTTAACCAAACTAGACACACATTTCTAGGTTTCTATTTGAAGGAAAGAAAAAATATATCATAATAAGATAAAATAAAGTAAATATAGGAATTTGACATCGATACACTTATTTGTATTTATAAAATCTTGTTAATTTGTCATTATTTCACACAACAAGGAGAAAAAAAGCTTTTCAGCATGGTTATATTTAGTAGTATGTTTGTTGTACATTTTTTGTGAGTATGTATTTTTGGATACATTTTTTTTTTGACAATTGTTTCAAATAGAAATGGTAATTTTGTATTGAAATTAAAATCCACGCAATTGATATTGCGGGTGAAGCCTAATGTTTGTAAAATTAAATAAGTGATATGACGCCAAACCTGTATATTACGATGCGTAGGTAGAGACACAAGAACCACTAAACAAAACTTTCCATATTAATGTTGTGCCAGTGAAGGTTTGTTTTGTTTGTTTGTTCGTTCGAAGGTAAGTGAGGACTATCTCCCGTAGCACCAAAGATGTTTAAGGCGTGGTGCCTACCATTCAAAATTGGTTTCGGCCTACCTCAATAAGACGAAACGCAAAAGTATCATACTTCTGCTAGACCATGTTAAGGAGTTGCAGGTTGTTTCTCTACTACGTCCCGATTTATTATTAATTCCATATTTATATAAATATTAGTTACAATTATATCAATATGTTTTTTTTCTTTGGCACTTACTACAATTTCTACGGTAGTAGAGCCACGCAGCTGTTCCCGCTGCTGAATGGGCTGGCTCGAACCGGATATGTACCACGACCTCACAGAAAATCGGCGTAAAGTGGAAGTGTTTTTGCTTCTGTGTTTCGTTCGGTGAGTGAGGTGGCCGGTGGCCCATCCCCCTCCCTTCCTCAGTGCCCTCCCTTCCTCAATCCCTTCCCTCCCACAGTTCTCTCCCTACCTCTTCCTCCATTCCCTCCCTCCTTCCGCTCTCTCCTCCTACCTCCATCTCAATCCTATTTCGAAAATTCCCCGCCTCAAAGGCTGGCAACACATTTGCATGTTCTGTAACGCAAATGTCCATGGGCGGCGGTGATCACTTACCATCCGGTGAGCCGCTTGCTCGTTTGTCAGCCTAATCCATTAAAAAAAAAAACCGTAGCTAACTCGCCGTCATATTTATTACAGATGCATCATATAGCTGAAAAGCCTTTACTATGGTAACCAAAAGACTTATATATTTAAATTGCATACTTATTTATACAGATAGTTAACACCCAGATGCAGGACAAATACTTCTACTCATCGCACAAACATTTTGTCGAACCTTCGGTTTTGCAGTCAGGTGCACTGACCACTACACCAACGAGCCAGTCGATGAGAAGAACGTTATAAAAAAAATGTACGATAAAAATTATATAGGCAAAAAAAATTTGCATGTGGTGGAGGTTGCAAACTTTATTTTGTCAGGAAATAAAGTGTCGAGACGAGCAAATCTTGCACCTGACGGCTGCCCATAACAAAACCTGTGTTACGGTGGTAAAGCCACACAGCTGTTCCCGCTGCTATATGGGCCGGCTCGAACCGGGTAACTACCACGATCTCACAGAAAATCGGCGTAAAGTGGAAGTGTTTTTGCTTCGGGTTTCGTCCGGTGAGTGAGGTGGCCGGTGACCCAACCCTTTCCATCCCTTCCCTTACTTCCACGCCCTCTACTCCCCACCGTCCACCACTTCTACCATAATTCCTCCCTCTTATTCCTCATCCCTACCTCCTTCAAAAATTCTTCCCTTAAAGACTGGCAATGCATTTGCAAATTCTGTTGCCAATGTCCATGGGCGGCGGTGATCGCTTACCATCAGGTGAGCCGCTTGCTCGTTTGTCAGACTACTCCATAAAAAAAATCTGTGCCTTGCCCTGTGCTCTTCACCCTGCGATCTAAGATGTTATATCTCAATCCTCGGTAATTACGCTGGAAACATTACCCTTCAAACCGAAACACAATAGTGCCAACCAGTGGCGGCACTACCATACAAGCCCAAAAGCCCGTCTCGCCCTACTAAGGAGTAAAATTTATAAATCATATTTAGCACGTTATTCCCGAATAATTTATTTTTAAATTTGAGCGTTGCGGGAATTATGTGCTAATTAAAATTTATAATAATAATAATAATAATTTATTTGTAGAAATTTTAATCCTTAGTAGGAAGAGACGGGCTTTTGATTTTGTATGGTAGTACCGCCAATGGTGCCAACACATTACTGTTTGACTACATACCACACTTGGCTTATTACCTCACGGCTACAATCTTGCCGAAGGACATTTCCACCTTTCTCAGCTGCGCGATGAAAATGGCGGCGACCGCCTCGTACAGCGCCGTGCCGTCCATATTGATGGTGGCCCCGATGGGTATCACGAAGCGCGTTATACGAGGATCCAGCCCCATGTCATCGCAGCAGCCGATCGTTATGGGCATCGTGGCCGAGCTTTGAACGGAAACGGTTTACTGTTTATATCGAATATTTTAAAAATCAAATTAGTTAGAAACTTTAAAAACACGACAGATCTTCGTAAATTGCAGTCAAGAATCATCTCGATCGCGTCGGCTTTCAAACAAAAGAAACCGCATCGGTCCAGTCGTTTAGGAAAGATACCCAAACTTTTTCTCTAGTAGACAACTTTCGAAATTTTACTGGTTTCGGTGCTGCTACATTTCTATCAAACTCCCAAAACTCGACAAATCTCTGTGAAGATTAGGTCTAATCACTATCCAATGCACCACTTTGAGAATCTCTGGTTTAGGAGCTATGATGGCGTAGACACAAGCACCCTCGTATTTGCGTCGGGGGTTAAAAATACTAAATATAATAAATAAAGCAGATCTTTATATCATTCAACTCAAACGAACGTTTTGCGGGGTTGATAGGATAAGCATAACGAAGGAAACTTTTAGGAAAAATAGTATTTCAAAAACCAAAGAAATACTGAAAGTTCTATCGACAGTAAGGTGTTTTTTTTTATATTTAAATAAATATCTTATTATAAGGCATTAATTATTTAATTTCTATTATATTTGATTTTAAACTTATATATACGGTTTTCAAGTCAAACGAAAATTAATCATAATTTTCGCTAAACAACTGTAAATTATCTATTCGAACTGAAAAAGAAAAATAGTGCATATTGCAATCTCTTGCCTGGAAGCGGTACCAAACGCCGTGGCCATAACCTGACCCATCTTGGCGATGTAGCGGCAAGGTAATTTCTTAGTGGCCAGTATGAAGAGCACGCTGAGGGTTCCGAAGCCGTGCAAGAACAGTCCAAGGAGAACAGTCATGAAGTAAAGACCCAGTCGGCCCACCAGATCGGCGAAGGAGTCTATCTCCATGATCTTCGCAGTCACTAAGAAGAACACGCCAAGCGGCGACAGCCTGGAATGCAAAATTATAAACTTCTAAGACGGTGTACATTATGCTCTTTATGTTGAGTGCATATTTTTATAACCGAAGGTTTATACAAGTTTCTAGAACATTGACAATGTTTACATATCGTTTCTTCTGACTGTATTGTCCATAGTGATCACCGGCCAGTCCTCGTAATGCTTATCGGAACATGGACTATATATTGCGGTAACTGAGCATTAATTTATAAGGAAATGAAGTAAGGAGATGAACATAATACGTCGTACCGGTTAAGTACCACGTTCTCATAGAAAATCGGCGTAAAGTGGAAGTGTCTGAGCTTCCACGTTTTGTTCAGAGTGTGACCGGCGGCCCACTTCCCTCCCACTTCCGCTCCCCCTCCTTCCTTTTCCTGCCTCCTTCTCCCCTTTATTTCCTCTCTGTTTCACCATTCACAAAATTCCCACCTTAAAGGCGGGCAGCGCATTTGCAATACGTTCGACGTTGCAAATGTCTATAAACAGCAGTCATTGCTTTCTATGAAGAGAGCTGCTTGCTCATTTGGCCGCCTACTCAATAAAAAATACCATATTTGCACTATTAAGAAATCAAACTGCTTTTTTATCATGTTGTTCTGTTCGCTTATTGTAGAAAAAAAGAGATCAAAATGTCAACGATTTTAATATCTTAGAATAAGTTAGTTTGACGTCTATTGTATACTTTAGTAAGCATACAAGCGTAATATTACCAAATAACCCATCCAGTGATTATCATCATGGCTTCGGACAGGGTGTGGAAGAATTCCTGAAGGGGGCGACTCTTGTCGCCCATTTTGCCAAGCGTGATACCAAGTACGATGCTGAAACACACCAGCCCCAACACATTGGTGCCACTCTGATAGTCACCCTCGATTTTGTACGTCTCCAGGTGACCTAAAAAAAGTAATTTAATATTACACTGATGTTTCAAATAACACAAACAACAAAAGTTGTCTAATAATATTACTTCTGCCACACGTAACAAACAAGGCTGAAAGCAAGAGAATACAGCCACACAATATGACCGTGCCAAAGTAAAAAACTTCTGCAACTTTAAGGAAATCCAAAGCTCTTATAAAAAATAAATAATGATCTAATATTAAATAAGTATACACGTATAAGTAATTTGTATTTTATCTTGTAATACCTTTTACAGCCTTCACATCTTTTTCGTCATACACCAGCCTAGTCCGATAGGAGGCCAAAGTGGCTTGTGCTATGTTCTCTGGGAACACGTTCCTGAAATTACAAGAAGAAACTCGCATGATGACAAATCTGTAACAATTTCTCAAAGTAATCATTAATAATCGGTATAGTATTAGGAACGACAAATGACATACGTTTATCCAAACCAAATTTCAAAAGAAAAAAGGAAAAATGATATTTAAATCTTATTCCTGATTCATATTACAAATCTAGGTGTGTTTTGCCTATCGGTACACCTTTCATTTGTGCAACAAAGAAGCAATTTTGATATAAGTATAGTTTTAAGAACGAAGGAGGCAAGGAGGAACGACGAGGATTACTTTTTATTTCGGTTATATTTTAAAAAATTGCATTTTTTTTTATAATATGTATGTGCCGTTTTGATCGATGACTTGTTGCCATCTTGTGGGTATCCCATTCCTGTAGAAATTTTGAGATTTTTGATTTAAAAAATCTGACAGGTAGTGTTCACAGTATTCTTTTGAGGTTAGCTTTATGCTTCCTAAGGAGTTCTGCAATGACCGAAACAGGTGGAAATCTGATGGAGCAAGGTCAGGGCTATACGGAGGATGCATCAACACATC
>DWHO01001495.1:0-15301 GCA_018247575.1 Eurytides lysithous rurik
ATATATATGTGTATATGTATATATATATATATATATATCTAGAAAAAAACATTAATAATGAAGATGATTATTGTATATTTTATAAAAATAATGAAACGACAAATAGCAAACGACGTTTCATATATGTATGTAGTAAATTAACTAAAAGTAAACAGTGGTAAGTGTGACATTAGGCCACTGCGAAACTAAAGTCATTACCTATGAATGAAATGTAGCAATCATTTCCATGCCTAAAGTGCAGTGCAAGGCCAAACATTATGTATGGCAATGTCATGGGCAGACGTGTCGCTTAGCATCAGACGCACGACTTGCTCGTCTCGTGTCTCCTAAAATCGTTTCATCTAGTGGCTAAGGTAACCGCAGGGGAACTTTTTTAACACTTATATGTTAAGAAGTTTAGAACATCTCTGCTATTGTGTCTGTTTATGGACATTTAATTACCTCTTCCCTGCTAGATCACTTATAAAAGCTGAAACCGATGGAAATAATATTGTTAATAGAATAGAAATAGAATAAACAAACTAAGTATGCGAACGTGGTTGAGTGTAACAAAGTAATAATAACCACATATATTTTTAAAACAGCCGACAAGCTCGATGAGTTACAAATAACCGCAAAGATATTTTCGAAATCAAGGTTACGAAAACTATAAGGTATCTGACTTTGTTTCCATTATTTCTATAGTTTGGCAAACTTTGATCTAAGCCTGTGATTCCCAAAGTGGTCCACGTGAATTCCCTGGGTTCCACGGGAGACCAGCCGGGGGTGTGATTAGAGCTATTTTTTTATGTTTTGATGAGTCTTGGGAGTATGGTGGAAAAGTAGCATGTTCAATGAAACCGATAAAATTTTGTAAGTGGTCTACGAAAAAAACAAGTTTGGGAATCACTGATCTAAGCCAGTGACGTGTTCGATTTTTTACATAAAATAAGAAAAAACTAATTATGGGTTACCTAAGTTTGAATCTAAATTGTCATAAAGAACGAGTCTTTGGATTTGTGTACGTTAGGAAGCCTTTGTAATTATCTATTTTATTCAAATGAAATCTTTAAGTGCGTGTACGTTTATACTGACCCGAAAACCTTTTTATATAATCCCTCTTTCTATTGGTGAAAACTTTTCTTGGATTTCTAAGATGGTATTTGAGATTTTAGAAATCTCAGAATTTTTAAAAAAATCGTTATAATTATAATAAAACATGTAATTATGTCCTTACTAACTATATAAACGAAAAATAAGAGAATTTCGAAAAATATTTTGTATAGGGCGTGTATTTCAGCTAAGTTCTTCTTGAGATATCGAAACCGGCAAAACAACGTCTGCAGGGTAAACTAGACATACTTTATAAGAATTATACCCAGAAATTAATTAGTTTATAAAATATTTTTGCATTTATTTAAAAAATACACCAGTACCGATAATCGGACCGCTTTGCCCAGAATGTTTTATTACGAAAATTATGTGGGAAAACGAGCGAGTTCACCTGATGTAAAGTAATAAGTGCTGCCAAATGACATTTGCAACGCCGAACGTTTTGCTGGTGATGACCCATTCAGCAACAGTGAGAGCTGCTCTCTGCTGCGTGGCTCTACCACCGTAAAAGAAACATATAGACAACAAAGACAAAAGTAGATAACGAGTCAGTAGTGATATTAATTACTGAATTATTTTTATGAGAAAAGTGTTGCATTAGGCAGAATAAAACCAGGTAAATGAGAAATAAGGAGTTTATTTGTTATATTACAGCCTAAAGGTCCTTTTTAAAGAAAGAGTGAGAACTATTCAATTATCTATATGATTCTTTAAATGGATTTAAGCCAATGACGACATAACTTTTATAAGATGTTCTTATTATTTCTGTAATAATATCGTGGAGCTATTTGTATCGCTTTATATTGGAAATTATATAAGTAATCATCGTTATAATTTCTGTTTCAGTTTGATGAACGTGGAAGCGAGCAAGCACCTTGATGGAAAATGATCACCTCTTGGGGCAATTCGCAACTGAAATGAATTCAGAAGTGTTATAAAAGCTCTGTCAGTTTTTTAGACATATATAATTTTCAGGAACCTTCAAACCAAAGTCCTTTATATAATCAATGGTGATAAGTTATTGATTTCCTCAATCCGTCTTAATCTTTGATTTATAAAATAAGAGGTATATTTCATAATATATACCTTTTATTTTTGGCAATACTGACCTTGACATAATTGTTTGTTTAAAGATTTGATTCTAGTTTTTATAATATTATTGTGTCACAATTCCTTACGATTTTCTTTAACAAGCTCATCGTCATGTTACTTTTAAGCATAATTTGTAACATTAAGGAAATTGGACGTGACAACGCGGATCCAACGCAAAGATACGTTGAATGTTCAACTTAGAACGGACCACGCTTTATTACTTGGTGTTGGCCAATGCCGACGTCGGTGTCAGTCTCAGTAACAAATGCGAGGCTCTACGGGCTGCGCGCGTCTCGGTCCTTTGACCGCGTAATTATTTACGACAATCTCGCAAACTTTTCGGTGAACAAGCCAGGCCGTTTAAGACGATATTCTACATAGTGACAGTGATCAGGAAGTTATTAATATCCTGTTTTGTTTTTGTTTTTTTTTTTAATCTAAGAACTTTGACGTATCGTTTGAGGAGTCATCGGTACAAAGATTGTTTCAACGGTGGTCATCTATTGGCAGGTTTGTATGTTTACGTGTGATCACGTATCAATTGTCGTGTTGGTTTTTTTTATTGAAATTTAGAGATGATGGCTGAATTGTGATACCGCAGATTCCAAATTGAAACAAGGTTTGGGAATGTTTTGATTTCTTCCGCGAAAATTTGCTATAATTTTATAATGTGAGTGGACTTTAATTATGATTGTTTTAACAATTTTTAATAATGATTGTGATAACTTATATGTGAAAATTAGTTTCAATTTTAACAAAATAAATAATATCTCAATAGTAGTAACAGTAGTAGTAGTATCTGAATATGTATAAAAAATTAACAAGTAAATTTGTTCTCTTCTAATTTAACGCTTTTAAAAAAAATTTATTTTCCTTGTAATACATAATGTCACAGAACTATAAATAAATATGATATAAAAGATTACAAACATTCCTTTCAACACACAGGTACGTTGTAAAATGATTATCGTCAAGACGGAGGCATTTTATTATTATCATACGCTATTTAATACATCGTAAACCTTAATGTAATGTTTCCGTGCGTGCATAAAGCAAGTAAAAAAAAAAAAACAATACAAAAAAAAAACAGTTTCATTATATTATTGTAGTACAATATATTATTTAGTTCTCAACGGAAGTTTTGGTGTCCTTAAGAGTAGTTTGAAAAATAAAGAACCAATAAAGTGTAATCCTAACAGAATTTCAGGTGTTCTTAATAGTAATTTAAAAAAACTAAATGCGATAACAACGAATTTCGTTTGTTTACGACGCTAGAACGACAACGGAATTAGAAAATTTCTTGTTAAGAGTGTTTCCTGTTTCAGTGCAAAAGTTTTTAAGAGCTGTATTATTTATCAACGCTAAAATTATATCATAATCAGGTATGTATCCTGTGACTGGTCAAAAGCCGATTTTGCACGTACGTTGTGGAGGCATATAATGGCGGATTTCTCATAATGTTTTCCCTTACGTACTTTAAGTTGTAATTATCAACTCATTGTAGTTAAAGCGGTTGTAACAATTTGAAATTGCGTCTGTCATTCATTCAGTACATAGAGTGAGTGAGTGGTGAGTGAAAAAGTGGTTAAATTCTTACCCGTATTGGATAAAAGACACAATTACTCAAAAACGAACAAAATTTTAAAGCACAAAAATTCAGAATGTTTTTTAGAGACTGCGCCATCGTTTTTATATTCGCTTTTGGAAATCACACCCCTGTGCTGACTGCATTTTTGAAGGTTTCTAAACTCTGTACCCTAGGATTTCGAAATTCTCTTTTCTCATTAAAACTGGAGTCCCGATATTACGACGACATCAGAGATTATATTGTTTGATCAGGGTTCTTATAAATTTTATTCAATGAAATTATAATAACTATTGTTGTATATACATTTTAGAATGTACCTGTAAATTAACAGGTTTTTAGGAACAAGTACATTCTTCCACTTTTGTAAGTGCAGTATCCCGAATGTTTGTCGTGTTTGTCATAAAATAGTAATACGTCTCCGTTATTACAATGCTTTATTTCATGGGAAAGTAAAGTATGTATTGTTATTATTTTTTTATATATATGTATAATTTTTTTCTTATTCGAAAAACTCCCTTAAGGTTGAAAGGAAGTAATTAAATGATTATATTTACGTTATGAAATGAACGGTGTAAATAAATACATTGTTAAAAGATTGTTACGTAACTTCCCTTCAGATATTTTATCTGAAAGAAGTTTAGCCGACGCTGGAAGTATTAAGTTCTAGTTAAAACATGAAAGAACGGTGTTAATGCAACTATGTTCAGAATAACTATTGCAGATCTATTGTACATTGATAGTCTATTATATATTTATAATAATTGTTTCTATTGCACCTACCACAGTTTTTCTCCACGCCCCGGGTTGACTGGTGGAGAATGCCAAATGTCCGTCCCTAAGTACAACGATATTAGAAGTCAGCCATGCCTGCAGTCAGTCAATCATGCCATCGATATATGTCTTATCAAATTATTATTTTGACGTTTTCTGGTTTTTGGATAATCATTTTTCACAATGAGTGTGTGGACAGTTTTATCATATTATAGATTGACAGATTATGTCTGGCGAATAAGGTAATCGGGGTTTACACTTTAAACTTCGGCAGATGAAATATCACGAGTATTGCATATGGTGGTAATTAACATATCAAACCACCTGCCCCTTTGATGTATTTTCGCATAAAAGTAAGCCTAAGCTTGCTTGGCTGGTACAATTATATAACCGAAAGCATAAAACCTGCTACAATAGCATCGAAGAACGGCCATAAACATACCGGTCCACTGTTTACAAATTATTGCATTGCTGGCAATTTCACGATTGTTCGATACGAACTGATTGTTCTAATTATTCGGAATTCTGATTTGTTACGTTACGTTTAAGTGTTTTTGCGTTACATTCGTTGTTTCTTTTTTGTAACAGCCTATATATGTCCCGTTGCTGGGCACAGGCCTCCTCACAGAGGATATAAAGGCATAGCCCGCCACGCTGCCCTAGTGCGGATTGGCGGACTACGCACATTAAAGATTTTTTTTACCGTTTCTTAAATACGTAGGTTTCTTCGCCGTTGAGCACGTGGTAAAACAGTACTTAAAGTAGCTAATAACAAATTAACAAATTCATTGGTGCCAGCACCCGGATTTGAACTTTTTTCGTTGCTCATGTATATTGAATTAAAGCGAACGCTCGGACACTGGGCTACTACAACCTTAATACATAGTGAAGACAAAATAACGTATTTTGGATTGTCCTAAAATTGTTCAATCGTAGACGCAGCTAGGCGTTTGCATTCAAATTTATAAGGATAAATAATTGAAAGAAATACGTAAAGTATTAAGACGGGCAATCGTATTGAAATCAACGTTAGATTTCTTTTTTATACAGCAACTATTTACTGGAATAAAAAAAAAATGAAAGTCTCCAACTCAGAAACTATAAAAAATTGCGTAGAGCTGAAAAGAGTAAAATACTAGAATTTTTTAGTGTTAAATACTGAGTGGCATTATACTGTTATAATATAGCGTATCTCATCATGTGGGACTGTTTTTCAGATTCTGTTTGGGGTAGTACGATAGTATTGCCAGTTATCCCACCTTTAAGCAGAAGCATGCAGTCTTCGCTGTCTAAAGGGAGACTTCTAAAGTCTAATGTTATACTGGATTTGATTAAAAGATGAAATTTTCGACTCTTTATGTTCGACATAATTGTTAGGCAAAGCCTCTTACATCGCAGCCCAATACCAAGTAGTTTTAAACTCGCGGAGTTCTAGTTGCACTGTGTGGTACAGTTCTGTTACAAAAAAGAACATTTCGCTTAACATCACGCACACGCTCTGTATGCTTTGTTAAATGATTTCCTAAAAAAAAAATATTGCAAATTTATGTATGTTTATTGAGCCTTATTTAATTTTTTTCTCGTACGGCTTTATTGCTAATTTTTTTATTCTTTATATATCAAACGATATTCAAGTTTGTAATGCTTACTTCGTTGACAGTGTTATAACTTGGTACTATGAAGATACTCCGAAGATAAAATTTTTTTAAACTCAGCTAACACTGCATTCTCTATGTTTAAAGGCTGCTATCATCTATCCTATCGATAAGCAGTCGTTTGCAGGCTAGGACATATAAAACATCTTATATCTCGTGATGACGAGCTAAGCAGTTTTGACACTAGAAGTACCAAGAGTTGTTATATACCGTATATATTTGAAAAAAAAAAAATAAACAAATTATGATGTTGTTGTGTATGAAAAACAAAAACAAAAAAAATTGTATACAGAAATTTAGAAAATGACTTAACACATATAAAATTATTAATTGAAAAAAAAATATTAACAATCTAGTACAGCATTATTCAAGCGCTTGATTAATGATTATTATCAAATGACTATATGAAGTATTGTGTTGTCGGAATGTCGCTATTTTATCTATTTTATATCTGTCATATATATTTTGATGCATCATATATATTATTTTTATATTTCATATGTATATTATAAGTATATATTAATCAAAGAATTTATTGTATATGATTATTTTATTTTATTTTTTATTTTTAAATAGTTCTTTAAACCCACAATTTGTCTCCACGCCCCGGGTTGATTGGGGGAGAATGCCTAATGGCATTAAGTCCGCCCTTTGTAATTCCAATGTTTTTGGTTTATGCAATAAAGTGTAAATAAATAAATAAATAAATGTGCAGATGCAGTTTTTTTTAATTAAAGAAACTATTGTATAGTTATAGATTTCATGGATACTCATTCACATTCATTCATTCATTCATTACACTTTCACATTCACACACTCATTCTTTCTCATTTTCTTTTTTTAAGGAGATAAATGGCAAGACGATAAAGCCGTAAGCCTAATCGCGACACATTCATCCAAACATGTTCAAAACTGCTCAACCCTACCCAGTGCTTATCGCTGAGACATATATAAGTAGATGGTCTATTTGGATGATATCGGAACACTGTAGTGTTTTCACTACTGGTTAGCAGCAGCAATGGAATGCTCAGTTGCATACAAACCGAAATGGGCTTGTTACATTGTTATAAGATACGAGCTTTCTAATAAATAAAGATCTCAAATAGAAGAGATAATTAATGATAATTATTTTTTTTAATGGAGTACCTCGGAGTAAATGAGCAAGCGGCTCGCCTGGTGGTAAGCGCTCACTGTCCATGGATATTCGCAACATCAAAATACTTTTAAATACATTGCCAGCCTTTAAGGTGGAATAGAGGGAGGGGAAGGCAGAGTAGTGGGCCACCGACCACATCACTCAACGGACGAAACGCGGAAGCACAAACACTTCCACATTAGGCCGATGTTCTATGAGGTGTGGTATTTACTAGGTCCGAGCCAGCCCATGCAGCAGCAGTGGTGGTTGCAGCGTGACTCTACGACCGAAAAAAATATAGCCTGTTAATGTTGTTATTTTTTTTTATGGAGTAGGCTGACAAACGAGCAAGTGGCTCACCTGATGGTAAGTGATCACCACCTCCCATGGATATTTGCAATATTAAAAATGTTGCAAATTCGTTGTCAACCTTTAAAGGGAAAAGATGTTGAAAGAAGGAAGGAGGATGAGTGATGGAGAGGGAGGAGAAGGAGAAGAGGGAGTAGAGGCAGAGGTAGAGAAGGAATTGAGAAAGGGAGGGAGGGGAGAGGGACGGGCCACCCACCACCTCACTCACCAGACGAAACGCGGAAGCTTAAACACTCCCACTTTACGCCGATTTTCTGTAAGATCGTGGTACTAATCCGGTTTAAGCCGACCCATTCAGCAGCGGGAACAGCTGTATGGCTCTACCACTTAAATAATTGACACATTCATATTATTCCGTAACAGTTCTGTTTATTACTCAAGTAAAGATAAGGAAGTCGTAGAAAATCCGTTACGTTATTTTCATAATGATAGTGATCTTATCTAATTTGCGAACGTTCACATGAAGGTTCCGTTGTCTGCCGGAAGGGGCAGACTGACATTGATCAGCCAAACACGTCGCAAAATAGCACGAAAAATATGTCCGTGTTAAAATGCAGTCGTCCTTTTTTTAAAGGGTGGCGTTCGAGTTTTCTTAAAGACTTGGAACGTAGCGCAAAAGCGCCAAGCAATAATGAACAAACATTGCTGTATTTGAAAAGTTATATATAATCCTAGCGCAATTATTAAACTGTTAAGGTAACAGAAGCAGAATCCTACATTACTTTTTACTATTAAGGGGGTCAATACACAAATACAGACCTCTTTCAACCACGGTACAGCTTACGTTTTTCTTGGCGTTGATCGTAACCTCTTCTGCCACTATTAGAAATAAATATAAACTATTATAAATAAAAATATTTAATTATTGATATTTCGGTCTGACTTGTTCTCTAACTATCGATAATTTACAGATGATTTAAATTTTACTAACGAACCTTTTTGCTCGTGCTCTTTATGTCACCCTCAGTGTGATCTTTAGGAGACAAATGCTAGCATATTATTTTATATTCCTATTATTACGGAATGAATTTAGTAGTGTAGATCTTGTGCAAATATTTCGAAATGCACTCTAAATAATATTAAGAGGCTGGCAACTCTGCGCACACATTCAAAGTCGCACAGTGAGATTCATAGTGATTTTTTTTTAAAACGTTGATGAAACTCCAAAAATCTCTTTAAAAAACAACTTTTAAAAATTTATAAAGATAAGTTTTTTAATCTCCCGTTATTAGGAATTTCTTTACGTTACACCTAATATAATATCTACAACACGGGTTGACTGGGAGAGCTCGCAGGCGGTTCCGGATTTAGAGGTCTACCCTAGGGTATCGGAGGAGTGGAGGCCTCTGAACCGCTGGCTAATTCCAAATAAAAAAAAGTGCATTTTAAATTTTTTTCAGTCGATTCTGGAACAAGTAAATTATTGTGAATACCAAGTAAATTATTTCAGCACACAAATATAAATAATTCTGAAAGATGTTTCAATGTTTTTTCGAAGTCTATTGCTTCTTTTATTTAGTCCCCAGGGCTCTAACCCCGATTACCCTCTTCATTTTAATCCGGCTCTACCAACAGGCATTAAGTAATCCCTTATTGTACAATTTAAGAATAAATAAATAATAAAACGCCTAAGGAAAACTGTTTCATACTACGACGAAATGAATTATCTCTAATACGCAAGCACCGGGCGGAAATGTAAAACATGTAAAAATATTCGAAAAAGAAAAGAAACAATGACCTAAAAAATATAAAACCTTTCGTCGCGTGTCTGAGTTGTAATGCATTTCCGCTCTTACATCAAATTGTACTTTGACTCCTTTGTCCTACGTCAAACGTAAACTAAGTCAAATTTGAAAAACGTTTAAATTTAATGTCTTGTGTACAATTAATAAATTTAAACACTTTCCTTTTATTGATTTATAACATTTAAAATTCATTGTTTTTTGACTATCTGTTTATGACAAAAATAATGAAGTCGCCAAACAAAAATGGAACGGATTAACGACCAATATATCAATATAAAAATAAGATTATGTTTCCTTATCAAATATCTCGGTTGTTTAGAAAAAAAACCTACAATTTACAAGACACTGTTAAAAAAAAGCTAACACCGCACTTTTTTTTACCTCACACCATTTCCTTAGACCTAGAACATTTTTAAAACCCCAATAATGGCGCGGTGGCTATAAAATTCTGCAAACCGGGTGGAGTTATCTACCAATTAACTGACATGGAGGCGGGTCAAACAACTTTTAATTACTTTTATTTTAATCCTAAAGCGTAAAACGTAAACTTAAGACTGATCGTAAAATAGGAGAAGATAACGTCAAGAATTGGTCGACCCGTATTATTTAGAGTCGTAAAATAAAAAGCTAATCTAGGAAACTATAACATTTGTCACAGTGTTAAATTGAATGAACCATTGGTAAAAATATTTTAAACTATTTTTTTTTGCAGCAGACTGACAAACGGCTCACCTGATAGTAAACAATCACCGCCGCCCATGGACAACAGAACCTGCAAATGCGTTGCCAACGACTTTAAGCAGGAGAATTTTTGAATGAGGAAGGGAGGAGTGAGAGGGAGGGATAATGATAAATTGGTATGAAGTTATAAGAGAGGAATTGACTACCAGCCAACTCACTAACCGGAAGCAAAACCACTTCCAAATTAAGGCACATTAATTTAATAAAACAATATGTAAAGCCATGGAAAGATAAACTATTAAATTTAAAAAATAAAAATTGATATAAAAATCACGAAAGGAAAAGTTTGAGAAAAAATAATATTTCTTGACAAATTTATCTGGGCGTGTAAAACCAAGAAATCGGTACAAGAACATCAGATTCTAAGGAACTATCGATTTAGAGTCCGTAGAATTGTTGAATGCTCCGATTATTTAAAATAGGCAACTAACTAAACACAATGTGTAATGTCAAAAGATAAATGTAATAAAATTAATTAGTGAATGAACGTGAAATTTTTCCAACAAATAAATAAACCGAGACAGTTTGATTTATATTTATTTAACGCTATTGTACTAAAGTTAGTCAATATTTTTAGGTTTGGTTTGAAATTATTACGTAAATAGAAAAAGATAAAATAAGTTTGATGTTTTTTTTTTTAATTTTCAACTTGTATGTCAAACAGGATCTATCATAAGTAATTAAAAAAATGTTGAACTATATAAATAACGTAGGTATTTTGACAGCTCATTGATATACGACGTTAAATAAATAGAGACTAATAATAATTAAATTTAATAGTTTTAAATATCCATCTTGCCTAGGTTTTGCAATGAAGAATATAAATAAATAAATCTATAATAATTAAACTTTTAAAGAAAAGAAATAACTTTTTAGTTTCGCTATTAATTTACTGTTGTGGGATAAGTTAAGATGGAATAAATAAAACCGCGATATTTATATGCAATTTCCTGTATTTCTAACATATTAGAACTTTATACACTACGTCATTTTTATTTACATGAGCATTTTCGCTTCGCAATAATATTACAATTAAAATAAATTTCTCTCTTTATTATATTATTTTACAATTTTTATTCGAACTATAATAATAATTATTATTATTTATAGGCAAAGTGACAAAATACTCACACTTCAAAGGCTCAGAACAATACTGTTATTAATATTTTTTTTTTACTTTTTCTGGAAATAATAAGATAATTGCAACATATTCTATCTTGAAAATAGCAAGGAGCAAGTAAAAACCAGATTTTATTACTGCTCAGTAAGAAAATTCCAGTTAGTCCTGAACATAAATAATCAGGATTGAATTCAATTAATTGAGTGGCTGAACACAAACAGAATATTTTTGCTTAAACCAAGAGATGAGAGCTACCCACAGCCAACGCAAATTATAAAATATTATTAAAAACAATGAAGCTATAATTTTTATTCTTTAGAAAAGCACTTCAACAATTGTTACTAGGAGATTATATCCGTAAGTAGTTACTATTGCGAAAATGAGGTCATTGATTTTATCGCTTAGAGGAAAAGCCATTGACAGTCTAATGAGGTAGCAGAGATAGAGCCGTTCAAACAAAAGGAGCAGTGTCACAAAACACGCCACCTACATCAAACATCAAATCGCCTTTCAAATACATCATTACAAAATAAATGATATTGTGCGTTACAGTATAAAAATATAACATTTAGAAAAAGTTTTACGTTAAAGAGTTTTAAGTACCATTACCTACAGACAATTGAAAAGGTGATCCTTTTAACAGTATCCTAGTGTATAGGAAATCAAAAGGCTAGTTGCAGTCTCCTAGAACAATAGGCATAAATACAGAATCGATGTCTTAATGTGATATGCCAATAACTTTGCTAATGTTCATAAGATTTATAAAATGACATAGAAAATAAATAAAATAAATAACATATGAATTACCCTATAACGGACACCAGGAACATTTTGTTTTCAACTTTAAATCACTTTGGGGTCGAATTCCTCTTATATTGCACAATTTGGGTGAAATGTTTCAAATTAATATACATGTTAATAATGTAGTTTAAGCTCGATCTCTTACGAGGAAAATTTTGACAACCGAAGTGAATATAATTACGACTGATATAAAACTACACACAACTCATGGAAAACGATTATTAACCAACAATTTCTATTGGCACATATTGCTTTATAGAACACTTGAGGCATACCATTTGATCTTCACTCATCTAACAAATCTAGGACCACGATATGCCTCCGTAACATATTCAATTTAACAAGATAACGTTCAAGACTGCAAAACTTAACAACTGCGGAAACAAGTGAGCTACAGTAAATTTTCAACCCTCAATGTACAGAAGATACACTAATATTACACAGTTATATCGATTCAGCCAAGCTAAATGTTGCATTCAACCATTTTTGTCCTATAAAGTTATTACACTTTATAGGCTTTTAACAAAAACCGTGTTCATCCTAAAGGCCGATGTATAAATTGTATATATAGGTAATGCAGTAAAATATAAGAGGGTATAGTGCATGAACGGAACTTAGCTTGACTGAGTGAATATCAATGATATACAATTAATTTAAAATCAGGTAGGCACACTGTGAGGACGGCCGCTCGGCCCGTACCGGTACCAGGAGATCAGGAATAAGTATACTAACGTCAAGCCCCACAAATTTGCGAATATTCGAAGAATTTCTCTTCTTCAAACCACAGCCTTTCCTTTTAACAATAAACCACACGTCACTCCCGGTCTCCTGGTACTTGTAACCAGCTCATATCACATGATGATCAATCAAATACTATCTCTTATTCCCATTCCCGCGACACGTATATAAGCCACATAATTTTTTTTATCAACTAATCTTCATTACAATTAATTTATTGACTTTTATTTTTAACACACCATTATTAGAAATTGACAACACCTAAAGACGTCTTTGTACAGAGTTTCCAGTACTACAGTAGCTAACTGCACACATCACAGATATATAGAAAAAATAAACTTTATCTTGTTAATCTATACAATAACAAGTACACTTTAGTCTATAAACTACGTTTTCACAGTGAGTGGATAGTTTTTGTAGTCGTAATAGCATCTTCCTGAAAATTGTACAAGTATCTTTATCTATAAATTGAGACAGATTATTTCCATAAAGCGATTAGACACAACATAAAATGCTATATGATGGTTGTTTGTTCCATTTTAGATGGTATTAGAGCCACAATCTTCTACCACTCATACGGAAGAATCCCGAATCTCCAGCCAATTTGATAATATATAATTTTGCTCCCTATATTTACTGATGATTAATAAATAAATATTAAATAATATTTTACATCCATCCCGTTACTATTAAGTTATTGTATACAGTCACAACATGGAACTTGTTGTCTGTAGAAAAATATAAAGTGAATCGTACACTTGTAAGATAACAGTTTGGCCGGTTGTACCTCGTACAATGTCCACAACATTTGTCCATCACAATTTGTCACTCCGCTATCACCACCGTCCGTTGCAACTGAACAGTACTAACATAGATATTGCATAAATATTTCTCTCGCACAGTATCCCGACACAGTCTTAACATAAGGAGCGAGCGTGTTTACGATCCCACGGGAACATGTTAATTCACTAAACGGTCACAGTGCTCCCTTACGACCGTGTGTCATCATCATCATCTGTGATTAACAAGGAATGGTTGCCTGTCGCGCTACGCTTCCCTTCTGAGGTAGTAAGCGCTGAATAGATAGTCCGACCTCTCAGTCTATAACTTAGACATCTTTATTATCAAATTATTGCTCGTATATTTGGCAGTAAACATATGTTATTTCTATTAAACATGAACAGGACATTATTACATTGTATCCGTTAAACACAGTTTCTTCACACACAGAACAGAACACATCAGATTGACGCGGTAACGACGAACATTGAATATTACTAACATCTCTAACGTTATTATTACTATTTTAAAATCAAATGAACTGTATTGTGTATTGTATTTTTTTTCTATTTTATATTTTTTTTCTTAACGTTTATCCTTACTCTTAAGATGCTTGTTTCGTTCAACTTCAGAAAATATTTTGCCGATATCGTAGGCGATAAATGTAACAAGAATTTCTTTATGCATAGAGTTCATATACTTCTTTCAGTTTCTTCTTTCTTTTTTTTTTTTGTATTATCCTTCTTTTCTTTAGAATTATAAGCAACGAAAGTCTTGAAGTACCAGGCGATAATAAGGCGCAGGACGGTTTAGTATAGGCGACGCTCTCACGTTGAGGAGGCGGGGGGCGAGTGGGAGTTTGACACCACCACCATCGGCTTCACAATAGTGGTCGCGCTCATATACTGAGCGCTCACCGTCAGCGGTGCCACGCTCCCCTTAACCATCTGAGTTTCAACCATCTGAAAAGAAATACGACCATATAAATAAAAAACCAACTTCAAGAATATTTAAGTTTTTCTACTTGAACGTCAGGTAGTCGCGAATCGTTTTTGGCGGCAAAATTCCGCACGCGACAAACATTTATCGTGCCTAAAAACTGAATAACGTTCCTCGTTAAAAACGTTTGTAAATAGTAAGTGTAAACTACAAGTACAATTACAAAATAAAAAATACCTTTGTTTACGTCAGCGTATATAGAACGAATCAAAATGAAAATCCTCGTTTACACAATTTCCATTTTTGAAAATTGTGGTACTACAGTAGTACCCAGAGACGCTCAAGTGGTTATAACATATATGTATATCTAATTTTCTGTACTACTAAACTGATTAAAACGAACATCAGCTTGTTATTTACTTGTGAATTTATGCACGCTGTGCACTTTAATTGACCCGGGAGGTCGTTGGTTCGGATCATACGGAGGGCAATGACTTACGGTCAGTTTCCGAAAGATCAATCAGAGCAGCAACCACATAACATTGTGTTAAAAATTATCAACTATTAGTCTTGTCAACCTGCCTTAGGTTGAAAGGTTTGTTCAAGAATAATTAGCAAATCACTATTTAACCAATGGTAATGAATGAAAAGAATGATTAGAGCAACGAATGTAAATTGTCTCTGTCTATTGTATAGTGTCTATCTCTTTTTAAAAAAAATCAAAACAATATCACT